>MPNW01000342.1:192215-242395 GCA_011800805.1 Hirudo medicinalis
ATTGTTATTATTATTATTATTATTATTGTTATTATTATTATTATTATTATTATTATTATTATTACTATTATTATTATTATTATTATTATTGTTGTAATTGTTATTGTTATAATAAATAATATTATTATTAATATTATTATCGTCATCTTTTGAATTTAATTGGGTGGAAGACGTTTAAAACATCTTAATATTCATTCAACCAACCATAACAAGTTCGTCTCTTCAATCGTTAATCGTTCGATTAAAATTCCGATTAATGGCGATTAATCGTGCAAAACGTTCAAGTCCACCTCACACAAGGCGCACATCTTTGTGGGGCACCTGTCGTCATTCAAATAAAGGTCAGTCATCATCCCAATGCAAAATTCTTGGTCGAGGTAGTGGTCTGGTTTTGTGGGCCCCCAAAGAAGGTTGCTCTCTCCAAAGGGTATTTTTACCCCAAAGGGCTCCCACCAATAGGAGTAGTCCAAGGTCAAAGGGTCCCTGAAGATGGAGCCACCTGTCCACAACTTCATGACCTCGTACAGGGCGTGAGGTGTTATGCAATAGGTCACTTTACGGCGAATTCACGTTAATTAATATAAAGATAATTTATGAATTATAATGATTATAAATATGGCATACAAATAATAATTTTTCTATAAATATAACCTACAAATTATAATTAATATAAATATGATTTAAAATTGTAAATAATATAAATATGATTTAAAATTGTAAATAATATAAATATAACGTGTAAATTCTAAATTATTTGCTGACAATTAACAAATTCCGTCACAGAATATCTTATTAATCTCATTCGACTTCAAAAATTGATGCATGTTAAGTCTTGTCATCGATTGCGTCACACGACTATAATGAATTTGGTACTTCTACAGAATATTCGCGCTCAAAAGAACTTCACTCGATTATGGCATATTTAGGCCCGGGTGTGTTTGTGCCCGGGTTAGCCTATAAATCACCTTAGGATGCAGGGTGGCTCGGAGGATTTGCGTTCCTGCGAGCCACGTTGAAACAAGTTACGTGAAGTGTTCCAGCATGGACAGCCACAAAGCGCCCCTGGGAGACGGCGCTACATAAATGGTCTAAGCGCTTCCGATGCGTTTATGGCGCTATATAAATACGCTTATTATTATTAATTGATTAATTATTATCATTATTAATTATATTGCATTTTCTTAACCTCTGGGGTCAGAGACATTGATGAGATTAGCGAAATGACGTATAGCTCGGTACTTAGCAACGGTTTCCATGGTGAGCGGGTGACCCTCGGGGTGTTGCTGGTTGCAAAGGGCTTTGGAGTCCGCCCAGCTGAAGTTTCCGATTTCTATTTTGAAGCAGCCCCTACTCCTTTGCAGGTAGGAAAAGCTGTGAGGACACCCTGGAATTGGAAATTACCTCAATGAAAATTGAATATTGTAATTTAAAAAGTTATTAATATTGTAATCATGAATATGGTAATAAGTTATTAATATTGTAATCATGAATATGGTAATAAGTTATTAATATTGTAATCATGAATATGGTAATAAGTTATTAATATTGTAATCATGACTATGGTGATAAGTTATTAATTTATTATTTAAAAACGTATTCTTTATTTTATCATTCCGTCATCATTTTCCTATTCCCAGGGAAATACATTTAGTTCCTCATAATTGAGTTTTAAAAGTGATTTTCATTTCAATGCACCAACAAGACATTCAAACATCAGATTCATCCAACATATCCAATCGCATAAATCCCAATACAAGACCAGACACACATCGGATTTGACAATTCATTCATTCATTCATCCATCCATCCATCCATCCATCCATCCATTCATTCATTCATTCATCTGATGAATTCAACACCGCTCTCGTTCTACCGAAGTTTCTGAAGCTGAAGCATCCGTCCTCGGAGTTGTCGACAAACGTATCCTTCTTCTCGAAGAACAGGCAGCTGGAATTCTCTTGCCAAAAGTTCACCCTCAAGCAGTCAAAACGCCAGTCTACGAAACATTTGACCACGCAGTCCAACAAACTTCTGACCTGGGCTTGCCTTTGTGCCCCCTCGGATACGCATGGGATCCTGGGGCTCTTAAAGGAGAAAGGCAGTGGGATGTTGGAAATAACGCGGGACGATCTGCTGCTGACGATCAAAGAGAAGGATGGAGCGACAAGGATTCCTAGGATGAGTAGAGTTGATCTTGCCATTGTCACTAAGATGAATAATGAAATGAGTAACCAAATACATCGAATTTAATGCTATTATTTTCAATGAATGTTATTACTTAATGATATTATTATGTTATTAATATTATGTTTAATGTTATTATTTAATGATATTATTATGTTGTTATGTTTAATGTTATTACTTAATGATATATCTAAAAATGTTCAGTGAGATTAAATTGATTATATTAAAACAATTACGTACAAGTAAAATATTTTAGAGCCATTATAATTAGAATCATTTTCCAGCAAAACTCAAATGAGCTTAAAACCGATGTAATTTATAATTCTTTTTTGACTTTAAACCACACACGACGAATGATTCGCTGGCGGCAACGTCTTTTCAAGACTTCACGTTGTTTTCGTAGAAGAAACAAAACTTTGGAGAAAGTTATTTTATTTCATTTCATTTCATTTTTCACTTTTCGAGAATAAAACTTGTTTTCACGGAAAACATGGAAATCCTTCTTCGGTTGGAAACCTTTTCATGCTTTTCTTTCGCGTTTGTTGTTGTTGTTGATGTTTTTGAAGTGCATCTTTATTCTGTTTGTTTCAATGAAAACAGACGCTTTTCAGTGATCAATCGACTGAAGCAACAAATCCATGCTAACCTTTTCCATGTCTACGCAGTCGTACTTCCACAGTCCGCACGTACACAGTCCGCACGCACGCACGCATTCGCAAACACACGGACAGCTGCCTCAGCTGCAGCAAAGATGGAAGTCCACATCCCTCCGAGCATCCTTTGGACCGGCAGCTCGGAATCATTAAAACGGGGAGCGTCCACCAGCTTCACCTGCGTTTCGAGTCGACGACGACGACAAGAAGTTGTTCGATCACCATAGCAACAGTTTTGTGAGTCTGACTTTTCAATCGCTTCATGCTTTTTTTTCGATTTTATCCTCTGATCATTTGATTGCTCAACATCTTCGTTTAGTTGGTTTTGGTTTTATTTATTTGGCGGAATTTATTGAGAATTCTCAAGCTTTTCGTGAGTTTTTCTCAGGATGGTGAGTTTTTATTAGGATGGTGAGTTTTTATTAGGGCTTAAAATAACAAGAGAAGTTGTCGCATCTTACAGAACATGCAACGTTTTCCTCATTGAACATCATCATGTGATCACATCAGCATGTCACCATGTCATAAATACATTACTTGGGACTTTACATCGTTGTCATCACCGTAATCATTACCATTGTCCTCAATGACGTCATCATCGTAACTGCTATGTTGTGATCATCATCATCACCATCAAAATCACCATCATCACCACCATCATCATCATCATAATGATACTGATCGTCATCATTTCCAACATCATCATAAAGTGATGTTGAAATATTTTGACGTTCAATAACAATCGATCCACAACGAGGCAAACGTCATTCTAATCATTCATTCAGTCATTTATTGTCCAGTATGTGGAAATACAAAGAGTTGACGTCCATGTTAATATTATCATTAATCAATCCACCCATTCATTCATCCATCCGTCCGTCCATCCATCCATCCGTCTGTCCATCCATCCATCCATCCATCCATCTATTCGTTCATCCGTTCAATCAGTTAATCATTCTTCATTCATTCATCCATTCATTCATTCAAATTACTTATTGACTTTCAAGCTCATCTTCCTCTCCGTCATCCAATCAGATTGCAATCTGCTGGGTAATTCCGATTCTATTTTTAGAGTCACGTTCATGGAGAAGTCTCCATTAATTAAGAAACATGCGTCACAGGAAAGAATTTAATTAACAAAGGCGTCTGCTTATTTCATGCATCGTCGTACTCTTCATCATCACCGTTATCCTAGTCTTCACCTTCATCATCATCGTCGTCGTCATCGTCATCACGCCATCATCCTGATGATTAACATCGTCATCGTCATCGTCGTCGTCGTCGTCATCATTAGTGTCGGTTCACACCTCAGAAACCATCCCTTGCAAAGTACAACCAATTTTCTCCTTTGTCCGAGACAAATTGACGCTAATATCCAACACGACATTTTTATGGACGGTAAAAATTTTTTTTTTTCAAGAAATTTAGAAATAATTTTGTTGCAGTTGTTCGATAATTTTAAAATAAATGACAAACTAACAAACGAGCATTAGAGCTTATATTTGTGGAGCAGTAAATTGCTTTTAGTTTGTTGCCAGGTCTTGTTTGAAAACGTTCCATTGAGTTGGAAATTCCCAGCGGATGAATAATTATTTAGGGACTTTTTTGTTTTATCTCATGTTTCTCTAACATCTATTCCGAATATTCTTCCGCCTAAACAGTTTCAAACAGATGTTTCTGAGTTTCATAAATTTAATTTGTTTGTTCAAGTAAAATTTTCTCAGAACAAAGTTCGGAATGATTTATTTTGCCCACGAATTTATCATGAAAGGAAGTGTGAAATTGTAGAAATAAAATATAAAAATATAGAAATAATAAATCATAGAAATAATAAATCATAGAAATAAATACCAACAAAGATGTTGTTGAATAAAGTTGTTGCTCAATAAGCTCATTTTATTGTTAACATGTTGTTTTCATCATACTTTCCACAGAGCAATTTCTTAGCTTGACCTCTAGGTCACGTGTCTTGACAGGAACGTTTCAATCAAGTTTCACTTTCATTGTCGTCCAGGGCCGACCTGAGCAATGAAAAATCTGGAAATGTTCGTGCTCCTATTATGCGCCACGGCACTCTCGTTAATGGCCAATCAGATTTCATCACCCAAGAGACTGGGGCCGTGGACCAATCAGAAAGTAGGTCACCCCATGAGGTCAGTGGGCAGGTCAGGTTACACCGAGATGGAAGGGTTCAATTCCTCCCACCAGGGCAATTTATCCAAGACTCCTCATCACGGACACCACGTTTATGAGGCCAATCAAGGTGCGTTTGAAAATCTCAAAGAAACCATTGGCTGGGAGTAAATCCAGCCAAACCAATGAAAATTTACGATAAGGGTTCTAAATTTAGAAAGAGAAACTTTCCTTTGAGGAAGCTTTCGCTTTGGTCGTAAATTAAACTGTTTTGAATTTTATTCGGAGAATGTTTTCCGAGTTTTTTATAGTTATTTATTTTCTGGAGTTGGGCTTTTAGATTTAATGTTTGCCTTCTTTTGACCTTGAGTGTATTCTAGCAACATTTAATGATGAATAGGCGATAAACATTGACCAGTAATCCTAATAGGACAAAGTAATGTCAAGACACCGTTATCATCACCAACCTTGAACTCCTCCTCCTCCTCATCATCATCGTCGTCGTCGGATGGAAGAAATTCGAGTGAAGAGATTCTGAGATTCATTCAGTTTGATCAGCCTCATTTCGACCTGGACAACCGACATGCCAATGTGAGTGAAGGATGATGACGATGATGATGATAATGAAAATGACAATGACGACAATGTCTATGATGATGATGGCGATGACGATGTAATAAGACGATGTAAATTAATCATATGAGATTACCTTGATATGAACAACTGTTACTATTACAACTGTAATGTAATGTTTGCCATAGTCATCATCGCTACTAATTTTCATTGATGCTGCTACCACCATATCAACATCACATCCATCTTGATCATCAGTTCCAGCAAGGGGAGTGCAAGTACCCTTGTCCGTGCACGCCGTCCTCGGCACCACCAGTGTGCAAGGCAGGTGTGAACACGGTTATGGATGGGTGTGGATGCTGTCCACAGTGTGGCAGGCAGATGGGAGACCTGTGCAACTTTAGGGATAAATGCGACGAGCAGAAAAGTCTCTTCTGTGACTTCAAACTCGATGGAGGATTCAGAGGTTACTGTCGAGGTGGGTAGGTGAACCCTCGGTTTATTTGAGGAAGTTGCTGGTTTTTCTCATTTTTATAATTTAAGAATTTAAAATGTGCTTATTTGAAATTGTTTGCTTGGATTTATTTTTTAATTTGAGCTAATTTCTCTAGAAACTATTAGTTTGTATTTTATATTTCTATTTATTTTTTATTATTTTACAGTTAAGTGTTTTTTTTCTCTGTTAAACATTCAAAATCCATCTGTCCAAATAAATGAATCTCAACATATAATGTTTAGAGTCCCCAAACATGGCTAGGGATCTCTGCGGGACTATGAAGATTGAACTTCACTAAATAACTTAAACTGTGCATGCATAATTCGTCGCAAATCAAACTCTAAAGTAACTCAACAAATAAAAAAAATAGTTCTGCTAATTTCATTTTACTGCTCTTCTTCTGTACCCAATGGAAAGCCCCAGATTGTCCTCTGATCCTACGACCCACTTCTTGCTTCCTCCCTTCTGATTGACTTCTTTTAATTTTTCTGCAAGCAATTTCTTGCAGTCCTCCCTGTCTTCCTTTTACAAATCAAGGCTTAGGATAACTTTGCTGAAGCTTTCACTATCTTTCAATCTGCTGCTATTATCCAGAACCATGTTCTTGGTCTCCAAGCTTTCAAATTTTATCAACAACGGCCTAGGTTTTGAATAATCTTCAACTTTTTTGTCAATTCTGAACATTTCCAGGATTTCTTTTTCTAATTTTCTGCCTGCTAGTTCTCTCAGAGGCTTTCACACGAGTTCTTTATCATTTGACTTTCCAACATCTTCTGTCAAATTATAGACTATGATGTTGTTCTGTCTTCTTTGTCTGTCACTGTTCATTTCTATTTTTAAGTTTGTGTTTGATCCTTGGATTTTCACAATATCTGTAATCAAGATTTTAACCTTATTATCAAATAAACTGTTTGGTTTCTTGTTTGTTCTCATCCAACTTTTTATTGAAACTTTGTTCAACTCCTTCAAGTTCTGCTGAAGCTCTTCAATTTGTTTTCCTTGCTCTTTAATGACATCAACCAACTTATCAGTTGTNTTGGTTTCTTGTTTGTTCTCATCCAACTTTTTATTGAAACTTTGTTCAACTCCTTCAAGTTCTGCTGAAGCTCTTCAATTTGTTTTCCTTGCTCTTTAATGACATCAACCAACTTATCAGTTGTCCTCATAATCAGTTTAAGTTCTGCAACATCCTCAGTTATACCTTTCAATTGTTCTTTTGATTCCTTTGCGTTTTCGTCGACAAATTTCTTGAGACAATCCTCGTTTAACTTCAAACAACTTTCGCACAAATGAAAACCTAGAAGTTCGGCCGCAATCTTAGATTCACAACTGGCCTCCTTCGCACTTCTCGGTCTCGGCATAATTTTTGATTTCGAAAATTACGAGGAATGTTTCCCGAAGTCTTAATATGAATATTCTGTCACTGAAATTAATTCTATCAGTCTTCTAAACGCACAGTTTTCAAGAATTCGAGCACACAACTTGATAACACGATTAATAATAATAAAATTATTATTATTAAATAATTATTTAAAAAATATTATTATTATTATACTTTATATAATATATATATACTATAATAATTATATATATATACTATAATTATATATTATAATAATATTATTATTATATTATAATATAATATTATTATATATTATAATAATTATAATATTTATAATATAAAATAATTATAATATTATAATAATATTATTATTATTTTTTCAATTTTACGCACAAAATTCGAATAATAAAAATAATTCCTCTCCAAACTTCAAACGCCCCATTTCGTCTGTTTATTGTTCACTGGACACCATTTTATTGTCCAAAAACGTCTAAAAACTTTCATGGATTCAAAACACTGAGTCCTTGAAAAGCACATAAATGCTGTTTATTTGCTTTGCATGATTGGAGTGTGCGCTATATGAAGCTTTCATTTTATGCTGCAATCAACTTCAGACATGCCTTGAAGCGAAAGAACATTTTACAAATAAATTATAGCACAATTGATGCCTAATTTTTGTCATAAAATGTGTAAGTATTTACTTGAGAGCTTCCAAAGGCTTAAAGGTTACAAGATGATGCCTGTGTCATCATCATCGTCATCGTCATCGTCATCGTCATCATCATCGTCATCGTCATCGTCGTCGTCGAAGTCCTCATCATCATCAAAGCATGAAGATAAATAAACGTGGACGGATTGATGGAACTGAATAATCCTTAGAATGAGTCTTTATTTCTGCACTTTCAGACGAAACATTCAACAATAAATGTTTGTTGTTAAGTAAATTTAGAAAATATTTTAAAATTATGATTTAAATTTATTATATTTATATTTATTTTATGCATATTTATATATATATAAGAAACAAGATAAAATACAAGATACAAATGTAAGTTACAAATACAAGATACAAATGTGAAATACAAATGTGAGATGCAAATTCAAATTGAACTTAGTCGTGTTCTTGAAACTCGTTAAACTTATGAATTGGCGCTACGTAAATGAAAGTTAAATAGTTTCTTTATTTATATAAAGTTTAAATAGCCGTTACAGCGCTACATAAATTTAACTTTTCCTACTCCAGCATTTTCATCACATCATCACGAACATCATAATTGAATAAATTCTTGATGAGGTGATTTAACTTATTATTAGTAAATAATAAAAGCCAGGAAACGATGTAAATATTTATAAATATCAATAATTGTATTAATAAATGTCGTATTATTCTCAATAGAAAGGAAAATTAAAGGAACGATAAATAATATGCAGTCCGGTCGGTAATGAATCCGACAGTGGGCAGTTTTTTGGCAGTTTTTTGGCAGTTTTTGGGTATTTTCTGGGTGATGAATAAAATTTCCCCCTCATAAAAACTTGGGGTTTTAAGGCTCAAGGGAGGTTATCTGGTGGAATTGGATAATAAAACTGGATGGAATCCGTGTTCCTCCCGGATTAACGTCCTTCCATTTCTGCGATGATGATGATGATGATGATGGTGATGATGATTACAATGATGATTTTTTAAAATGATTAATATTAACATTTATAATCACTCAGCGAGGAATCCAAGAGCCTGCAACATCAGTGGAAAGACGATTACAGACGGTCAGACTTACCAGCCGAACTGTAGCCTCATGTGCACGTGTCAGGATGGAAAATACGCCTGTTCGAGTCTCTGCCCTCAGGAGCTGAGACCTCCATCTCCGACTTACTGCAGAGACGCACAGCTGGTCACTGTCAAAGCTCAGTGCTGCAAGGAATGGGTTTGCCCCAACCCTCACAATTACCCCAGTTTAGAGGACACCCTGTCAAGCCAGTATCGTGAGTACTGGTGCTGCTTTAGCAACTCTACTTGGTTACTTCGTGCTACTTGGTGCAACTTGGATGCTACTTTGGTACTGCTTGGTGTCACTAGTAGGCGGTCTGTAAGGAATCCTTTATTGATTATTTTTATAAGCTTTTATTACCCCAAATATTGGATTAATAGTTGGTTAATAAGTAAAATATTTTATAGTTAATCTTACGTTATGTATACCGGGAATTATTTGTTTCCAAAGACATCAAAAAGTGCAGCAACTTTTAAAAAATATTTTTGCCATGGTTTCCATAGTTACCTCTTTTTAAATTGAAATCCCTGGCGAATCCTTATTTGTATATTATGTATAATACGACAAATAATGTCTCATTTTCCTTCTTCCCTTTCCATCATTGGCCACTTGATGACACGCCTCCTACGTACGCTCCAACCATGATTCACGTGACATGTACTTTATCGACGATGACAGCCAATGAGAAGGCATGTAACAAAGAAGTAACGGAGTGGAGCATGTGTTCAGTATCGTGTGGACTCGGGGAATCCATAAGGGTGACGAGCGATAATGAAGAATGCCAGGCGAGGCAGGAGAGAAGACTCTGCATTGTCAGACCCTGTGGACCAATGACAGAGGTTCCTAGTTACTTATGTTAATGAGCTGTTTATGCCAATGAAATCATTACGCTAATGTGTTGTTTATGTTAGTGAATTCTTAATTGTCAATGAGCTGTTTATGTTAATGAAATCTTTATGCTAATGTGCTATTTATGTTGATGAATACTTTACGCTAACGACCTGTTTATTTGGCAGAGCATTTGACAGTCGCTAAAAAAAAATGTTAAAGCAAAAATACCTTAAGACCATAACAAGCATGGAAGCATGGAAGCTGTGGTGATGGAAAAGTATTTACTGTTCTCTAAAAAAAAGGCTTCCACAAAAACGTTCCCTGGTAATCCTCCAATACATGCATGTAGGATGGTCATTAAAAGAACCAAACAACAATAACAGTATTAACAACAGCAGCAGTAACAACAGCAGCAGCAGCAACAACAACAACAACCTAATACTGGTTTTGTGCATCAAACATCTTCGATCAAAAACTTTTTAAAAATCTTAAAGTTCTTAAGCAATATTGTTACTCACAAAATTCACAATTTTCTCAGCACTTTTTCGACTTAAAAATCAAGTGATGAATTTTGGAATGAACGGAACTGGAAGTTATTCGTGTGAAAGTCTGATAATCTCCTATTTCCATGCAGAACTTTGGAAAAGTGGAGACATCGAAAGAATGATTGAATGAATTAATGGGTAGATGGATGGATGAATGGATGGATGGATGAATTAATTAATTAATTAATTAATTAAAGAATGACTGAATTATATGGATGGATGAATTGAATGACAAATGAACGAATGAGTGTTAGGAAAGACGAAGAAGTAACTAAGGTCAAACTGCTGTAGAGTATGATAGCTCATGATAACCTGACTATAAACTAACCAGTGCCTCAGGACACCCAGCAGATCATTACGTCATTTCGTTATGACATTTCAATCATTTATTTCAAACGCTAAATTTCAAACCTTTATGAATATGTAAAATTATTTTTAAAAAAAACTAAAGCACTGCAACCATCATCATCATCATCATCATCATCATCATCATCATCATCATCACCGTCAAATCCATCTTTTCATTTCCTGATCCTGCTTTGATTAAAATTTCAAAACCGATGGAAGACATGGAATGTTTTTTCGCCTTTTTCTGATTATAAAATATTTTTTTTGTATTTCTGTTTTTTTTGTCTGTTTATTTTTACGGCTTTCGTTGCACGGTGTTGTTGGGCGATGTCCATTGTTAAGTGGAACTTATTCATCTTCTCCTGGAATCAATGCTGCTACTGTACAGTGTACATTGTACATGTGTACATTGTACATTGCACATGTGTACATTGTACATTGAACATGTGTACATTGCACATGTGTACATTGTACATGTGTACAGTGTACATATGTGTCCTTCTCCAACCGGCCTCATTTGCAAGCCCATCTATTTAGAACCAGATTGATGAGGCCGGGCTTGAGATGCCAATGAAGGCAGTGATACTGGTGTTTGTGTTAGGAATTATTATTATTATTATTATTATTTGAAGTAATATAATTATTATTATTATCATATTACTAATTATTAATTATTATTATATTACTTCAAATAATAATAATAATAATAATAATAATAATAATAAGACGAAGAATAGTTATGATAATAATGTTATCATCGTTAATAAAGCTTTATATTACAAATGGATATTCACTAATTTTTTGTGGACAAAAATTTATAACGTGGTAGATTTAATATTTATTATTATTAACATGATTATCATTATCATTATTATTATTATCATCATTATTGTTACTTTATTATTATTATTATTATCATCATTATTGTTACTTTATTATTATTATTATCGTTATTATTATTTCTGACTTTGTTAAAATTAACATCTTGCAAATTTATTTGACATTTTATTTTATGCAGACGCCATCATCATCGTCATCATCATCTCCGATAAACAAAATCATCAGTTTTCCGACCGTCCTTCCATTCGGATGGATGGAAAGAACTGAAATGAACGTCGCACCAAATATCATTGTTCAAGCTCTAAGATTAACGTGACCGTCAGAAAAGCAATCAGTACCATCATCTATCATCATCTTCATCTGACTTGTCGTCATCATCACCATTGCTGCCATTATAATCGTCCACAATGACTTCATTGCTACCATTTATGGTCAGTGCAATCATCGTCATCACCATAATCACCATCGCCATCATCATCATCATCATCATCACCACCATCATCACCACTATCATCATCTAACAGCTATCCATGGAGCAGCCGAGCAAAAGAAAAGACATTCCTCATCACTCGAAGAAGCCGGACGCCGTCGACAAAAAGTATCCTAAGAATAACCTCACCCCATCGTCTGGGGTGAAGTGCAGGGCCACCATAGAGAGCCCCAAGTGGGAGAACATCCAGTATGAGGAGTGCGTCAGTGAGCAAACATTCCAGTTGAGGTATTGTTCCACATGTCGGAAGTGCTGCGGTCCTGAGAAGACAAGGACCGTCGAGGTCAAGTTCCACTGCCCTGAAAATAAGACCCTACTCAAGCCGTTCATGTTCATCGAGAAGTGCGTCTGCTACAAGGCCAAGAATTGTCCTTTCTCTTGAAGAGATTGTTGACGACGACGACGACGATGGTGATGAAAGTGAGGTAGGTTATGATGATGATCTGGCTGGCTGGGCGACGGAGCTGGTAGAAAATCGACGGTTTCATGAGGCTTACACGGGACTAAAACGAGAGAGTTTGTTTGCTAACGAAAACCTTTTGAGGTCGTGTTTCTTAGTTATGATAACGATTTTGTTAGTAAGTTGTTCGCACTGACACTCACTAAGTAGCTTGTGTTGTACTTATGCCATGTACTTATGTCACATCCTTTAGGATAACATTGTTATGGATCGCATTAGCTGACATTGCGTTCAATTTTTTTTAATTCAACAAAACAAAGCCGACAGTTACAAATTTGTCAGATTTCTCAACGTAAAATTGACAATTTCAACGAGGTACCAAGAATGACCTTGAAATTCTGACGCGTTAAAAATGTTCTTTTCGATTGATTTGCAAACGTGTTTAATTCAAAGTTGCTCCGATCTGGAATCTCCAATTTGTCGACTTCCTGCCATTTTAAATTCCTCTCAATTGTATCGCATCAGCTAACCTGATCAGCTTAATAAATTATTACGTAACTTATTCTCGGATTTTTTAAAACGGCAATTAAGATTTACCTTTTTCGTGAATTCTTCCATGCCCTAAACTCACTCCAGCAGCGCCGCTCGCCGATCACCCAATCAACCACGTCTGTAACCTTTTATTAGCGTAGAAATCGATTAAGCAAGTTATGCCTAAGGGGTCAGTTAAGCCGAATTCTTCCATGCCCCACATCCACTCCAGCAACACGGTTCTTCAATCACCTAATTAACCACGACGGTAATCTTTTATTAGCGTAGAAATCGATTTCACTCGAATAAGCAAATTATGCCTAAGGAACCAGTAAAGCCGAGAACCCAACGGGCAACTTCTTCCCCACAAACATAATTCAGCAGAACCAACTGACCGACCGAAGGGATAGTACAACCTCTTGTGTGGCAATATTTCCACTGAGGTGTTAATACAGTTTAGCTACATAGATCGCTAGAATCGATGCAAATTTGAACAGTTACCAAGCCTCCCCGTCCTACGATTTTCATTGCCAAGAACGAGTAGCCCTCAAAGAAAAACAAAAAATCAAGACGAATTAATTTTGGTCACCTTCCACAATGCTATGTGCTCGGGTGAGTTCGTGTGTGCCGAGCGCACTCGATTAAGCGCGCGTGACCACACACACGCATGCGCACGTCAAGAACTGAAGCAATGAAACGACTCTAGGTACGCAACGAACGATGAATTAATTACAAAAACCCGCACAAGAGAAAAATCGACAAAAATAGTTGTAACACGAGAAATTTTTTAAAAATCACTTCAAGTCACAGGAAAATAAAAAATAGTAAATCGAACGTGGTGCACAAAACGACAAAATAAGAATCGTGAGTAACCAAATAATTACAAAAGCCAGAGCTACACGTCGAATTTGCACATCGCAGCCCTGTGCCGGCTACAAGAACCATGACTGGTCGTAAAGCGTAAACCCCGACGCGCTGAATTTACACGGCTCGACCTCCCCGCCCCGACCCCTCGACCGCAACAAGGAGCGGACAGGAAACCATTCGAATCAACTGACATCCAAAACTGGGACGACAGTCGAATGCAATGATGTGGATCGCAGAAAAACTCTCGAGAACAAAGGCATGAATGATGCCGGCAACGATGCAAACAACTGTTTTGAATACAAAAAGATTACAGGAAAGCTGTCTCAAACAAACCAAAAAATATTGCTAATCTACAAGGTGGATTGAACATCAGTTACTAAGGTGGAGAAACTCATGGGTACCAAAAAACCGACAACACCGAACTTAAGTAGACGACATCGAAAAACTGGCGCGCTCGATCGTGCTCGCTTTTGTATACAGGGATGTAACGGTACGGGTACGGCCAGTGCATTCCATTGCATAACAACTATTCATCACTCTTGCTTTTGGAAGGCGTTGGTGTTGTTGTACCTATGAGATCTGGGATGGCCTCGATAGCCCCCGGCCTGATCGTTCTCGGGCCTGTTCCTCTGGTATCGGTACTGGTTCTGAAAGTTCCGCTGGCCCCTGTAATTGCCCCTTCCGCCTCTGCCCCTGCCGAACTGCCAGTTTTGACGAGGGGGCTGCGGAGACGTCGATGGCACATCTTCCGGCTGTTGAAAATGAGACGTCGTCGGCATCGGAAGGTGTTCGGGGCACGGGACGGTCGGCAACTCGAAGTTCTCGTTTTCCTGCTCTTCCGGTTGGGTCTGAAAGGTGGTCTGTTGAATCGGGACTTCGTACTGGGGTGGGTAGTAAACTTCCTCGGCAGTTCCGGCTTCCGCGGCCTCCGGATATTCATCCATTTGACTGTAAGGGTCGGCCGGCGCTTGGCGTGTGGTGTACATTTGCTGTAGCATAAAATTATAAGCAAATCAAATAAACCCAAATTATTATTGAAATACAAGTAGGTGACTCTGATGCAGTGTGAGGTGCTACCGAACAAGTACCAAAATATGGGTAAATATAAATCAATTTGCTATGGATAATAAAAAACATATTAATCATTCATTAGTAGTAGGTGAAGCTTCAAAGCTTCAGGTTAATCATTTCAATGAATCTAACGAATGTCAAGTTGACCTGAGATTGTTTACTTCAAGTTGAAATATTCGCAAATCAATTTTAACTCCATCCCGAATCATTAACAAAAGTGGAAACTCACTGCTCCCGGTTGGAAGTACGTGGTGCCGTTGATGATGGCGTGGTGGTAAACGGCAGGGAAGGAGAGGGGGTTCTGAATGGTGTAGTCGTAGGAGGTGAATGCAGGCACAGGGGCGTACTGGTGAGTGACCGGCAGAGTGTTCGTGGGAGCATAGATGGTGTTCGTCAAAGGAATGGTGACGTACTGAAATCGCCAGAAACAAATTAGCAAACATCAATTTGAAACTAACAACAGGCTGTGGATCATTTGGCCTACCTTGGGTACAAAGACAGCATTTTCAATGGGGTGTGCATTCATGTGAAATGATGTCTGGTTGACGTCTGGCACGCACGCATCCGTGGTGGTCGGGATGTTTGGCATGGGTGGTTCGACTTGTGGCAATTCAACTGGAAAACACACAAGTTAATAATAACAATAAATTGTGCAAAAAATCAATACTTATGGAAAACCATTATGAAAACTAATAGTTTATCAGACCAAATTGTCTTAGGACAGTTTCCATAAAATTTGATTCGGAAAAATTCATAAATGAATATAAAGTGTAAGGGTTCAAGCATGGAACATGCTCTGAGAGACAGAGATTAATTAATTGATTATTGATGCTAATTAAGGTTGGAGAGACACACCTGGCTGTTCTGAAACCTCCTTGTATATTTCTGACTCCTGCAGAAATGTGAACTCCCCTTCCATATCCTTGAGGATATCTTGGAGAGGTTTGTTACGTGGGTCGACCGCCGAACCACCGGCAGAGGGCGAAGCTTCCCCGTTGCTCGAATCTGTAGTAACTTCAGAAGAAGTGGATTTGTCATTGGAGATTTTCAAATCACTGAGCGAGTTCTCAATGCTGGACATTTGCGAATTGCTTCTAGGGTAAGACAGGGCACGGACGTTGTTGACAATCTTGTTGACTGCGTCGTAAATCTTTTCATAGGTCGTTCCTATCACTTCGCTGCTGTCCTTCCTCATGTACTTGCACAAGTGACCTGCAGCCATCTGGATGCAATCCTCAGATCTGCACAGTAAACATCCTTGTATATTTGCATTGAAACACCAACTTCATACGTTTACATTTTAACGAGATTTGATTATTATGCAAACATTTTGGTAACAGTTAAGCAAACAAAAACAGACTCATTCAAAAGTTAATCTTACATGTCATCTGAAGTTGAGATAAGGTTTCCAAATTCGACAAGGGAGGTGGTCTCCTCTTCAGTCAGAACATTGACACCATTAAGTAGATGAGTTTGTTTGGATTGAACAATCCTCAAGACAGACTGAAGCATCAGAATCTCTTGTGCTTCTTGTAAGCCCAGAGTGCCGGACATCCCCATTTTCATGCTCCACGATTCTTCTGACCTACCATTTTCCGTCTGAAAATTTTGGTCGGATTTCTTATGAAAGTAAGCACCGCTTTTTCAGTTCTAAGAATTTCAGCAAAACAAATTGCTAAAGAAATACTAAAAAACCAACCCCTGCTGCTATGCCTTGAATTTGTTTTTGAAGCTCTCTTGCAAATTCTAGGTTCTGATTCACAAGATCATACTTTTCTAAAGCATCCTATAATATTATTTTAGGTAATTTAATAGTTCAAAAAATAACATTGAGGTAAAAAAAATAGACGATTAGAAGTTGATTGACTAAAAATCCATTTATCTTTATTTGCATTTCCTAATAATGTCGTGTGATAACGATAAGTCAAATAATCCTCACCATTTGTTCTTTTGCCAATTTCTCTCCTCCAGCAATTTTCTGTTTATAACCATCAAGTTTTGTCTAAAACATTTTGTATATTTATGTTTACTTACACTTATCTAATTTCTTCTAGTTATATAACATAAAAAGTGTTTGATCATACAAATCAACATTAATTACACGAAGCTTTAATTACGGCTCTCAAATCGTTTAATCATGATAATGCTTTCGATATGACTCAGCAAAAGTCAATCCAAGGCTTATTTGATGTTAAGTGTTTATCAATTTAAAATTTAAGTAAAAATGAGTATGTTCACCTTTCGCTTCTCCAAATTGCGTACTTTCTTATCGATGGCCCCAATACAAAGTTTGGGGACTGAATCGGCGTCGCATGCCTGAATAACATCATCTGGGTCACGAGAGACAGCGTTGTCGGTTGTACGAACAGAAACCATTTTGTAATTTATCAAGTAATCCGTAAAAATAAAACGTCAATAATCCGATCTAAATCCGCCCACGCTTTCACAAACAAAAATTAGCGATAAACAAGTCCCTCGGAGCACGGTGTAGCAAAGGGAAACAGAGCTCGACAAAAGATATCGGACGATGATAAAACAACGTTGGCATGCGAACCATAAAAAGCAAGATTTATAATTCCAGAAATTTCTAAAAGTTGTAATTATTCAAATTATGTTATAGCAAATTTAACAATTCACCAAATTAAATTAACACAAACAATGGTATTTACTTAATATTCTCTGTTATGTAGACTTGCATATTTTGACATTGACTGACTCATAAATTAGATCATTTTAACAAAAATAAAATTTTATATTTTAATTAATACAGAGTTACAAAAATTATTATATTTATACCACTTTAAACCTTGAAATCATGAAGGTCACCGATGTTCCTGAATAAAATGAAATATTCATAAAATAGCCTCCTGTCGTAACTAGTAACCATTGTTTATTTCAGAGATCTACTGGAAACGATTGTTGTTGGACTGTTATTTCAAAAATTTCAGGTCCTGTAAAGATGTCTTTGATCAATCACATTCATCTAGAGGAAAATAGTTTCAAAAATCGAGTTTCAAAAGGAACAACATCGAATCCAGGGGATGCTAAGTATCACTGTCCAATAAAAGGGCAGACTTCTGCAGGACCGACCTTTGATCATAAGAGTATAAATGCCATTGATGCATGGACTCTTCCTTATTTCTCACTAACTAAATTATTCTTACTCTCCAACTGGATAGCATATGTTGTAGTATGGTCGTTTTAATAAATTAAAGTGTTGTGGAGACTCATCTTGCCTTCCGTTATGATAATGGGTTAGTTATTATGCAACATGTATAATGTATCATTTATGATATATTATTATATATCATTTTTATTTTTAAATTAACCTGCGTTGCTGACATGCACAAATGTCAAAACGCAAAAAAGCGAATGAAAAAAATTCACGATGAGATGGTTGAGCAAGAAAGCACGAACGGATTCTGTAAGCTCGGATACGCAAAACAAGAACTAACACACTAGTGCCACTGGGTCAATGGGCGGTCCATGGGTGGATGTGCACCTCCGGCTTTTGGTTAGCATCTCCCAATTACAAAATCCTGTGCAGCACTCTGGCCTTGCCTTAAAAGTGGCCTAGACTTCGGCTCTTTTGAATGAATGAATAAATAAATGGTGATTGAACAAATACAATACCAAGTATATAAACAAGCCTCAGATTGTCTCGGTACAACGAGGGATCTTAAAATACAATACATTTTGAAACTACTTTGGAGAACTAAGTTTGCGAGCTTCTTTCATCAAATGCCTGTTGTCACACCAGAGAAGAAAGTGTCGATATTGTTCCAAGCAAAGTATTAAACATATTATTCTTTGGGTAACGATACAGAGTTTGATTAGAGTGGAGGATGTTCAGCAGAACTTCAAGACCACTAATGTAGAGGGAAACTTTCTCTAAAGAGGAAGATTTTGAGGGCGGAGTGAAATCCGGCTGGATCAGTATTGGTAATCGAAGGTGGGAGTCTATTCCAGATCTGCGGGCCAATAACATCTATAGACCTTCCGTCCATTGTCACACGTCGGGCCGATGATTTGACGAGGGAGTCCCTGGTTGCTGATTTGAGCCCGCGCCTAGCAGGAATATGTGCGGTGCGAGTGAAAGGCAGGTATGACGGTGCATGACCCAGGAGAATTGAAAACCAGTGAAGAGATTTTGTAGTCAATTCTTTGGCGAATGCGTAGCCAGTGGAGATCAATGAAGAGGAGGAGTGACGTGGTCATGTTTTCTTTTGTTATTTATGATTTTAGCAGCTGCGTTGATGACACGGCGAAATTGCTCGAGGCGGTAGGCAGGTAGACCGAATTGAATTGCCGTTGTAAATCTTCGATAGGACAAAAGATGTAATAAGAAGCTTCCGCACATCAAATGAGAGCGGAGTGGCGATGCTGCGAATTTCCCTGAGAGATGCGTAGCAGGAACGGTGGTACTGTACGGAATTGTTGTTTACTTATTTACTAGTCGGAACAAAAAAACGCATTTTTTTAATTGTTGAAAAATATCTTAAATGTCAAAATAATTATATTTCTAAACTCTGAATAATTCTAAAAATGTACATCTTTGCTCTTCGTTTGCTTTAAGATTCTTTGGACATGTTAACTTGTTATTGGTAACTGTTTTCATCTGCTCGGCTTCTTAACATAGCTACTGGTTAATGTCTTCACTACTAAGTCGGGCATTCATAAATATTTCTAGGAAATATTTGAGCTTGTCAAATACGTCAGTTGTTGAATTAATATCTAACAACATATTAAAGTCATCTGCAAGAAAGTTAGTATTAAATATTTGGTAAAAGAGCAACCAAATATAAAGTGGTTTTATAATATCAAATATTTGTATTCAGCCAAATGAACAGCGCAAGTTGCATAACCAAATTTAGTAGTCCGGAGTATCAAAGCCTGTTTACACCGGAGTTTCAAACTCTTATAAATATTTTTTCAAAAAATGGCTACGAGCTACGCATTGCCGGAGGGGCGGTTCGTGATCTTTTAACTGGGAAGATGCCGCACGATATTGACTTTGCAACAACAGCCACACCTCAGGACATGATAGAAATGTTTGAAAAGGAAAATGTGAGGATGATTAACAATAACGGCGAAAAGCACGGAACTGTTACCTGTAGAATAAATGATAAGGTTTGCAAAATGACTTATCATCTTTTACATTTATTTTCTCAGACTGAATTTGTGATTTTTAATGATGATCCATGGCAATTAAAGGAGAACTTTGAGGTCACTACTCTAAGAGTGGACATCAGGACAGATGGCCGACATGCAGAAGTAGAATTTACCAAGGATTGGATAAAAGATGCCGAGAGGAGAGACCTAACTGTCAACTCTATGTTTTTGGGTGAGCAGTGTTTTTCATCATTTTGTAAATTTTCTGATCATTCAAATTCATAACCATTGAAATATCCTAATTTTAGAAGCTTCATAGGCTAAATTATATGAACTTTGTTAATGGTTCAAAGCTGATGTTTTTCAAATGGATTGTAATTGACTATTACAAAATCCTGTACTAATAAATAAATTTATTTGTATAGCTCTACAGTGAGTCCTACCCTGAGGGATGCTAAATTAGGATTTATTTGTCATTTATTGGTTGGGATTTATTCACTAGAGTAAATGTAACATTTGCCAAATGTTTCCATGCATTGTTTAGCATAATTTTGATGCTTTGTTTTAAAAATTATTTTTTAAAGCTAAATGCATAAAATTGTTATTCCAAAGATTTTGATGGAATGCTGTATGATTATTTTGATGGGAGGAAGGATCTGATTGAGAAGAGGTTGAGGTTTGTGGGGAAGGCTTCAAAGAGGATTCAGGAGGATTATTTGAGGATCCTCAGATATTTCAGGTGCTTGTGCAATTAGTGATGGTTGCTAGTTTTAATTAAATGATTTGTAAATTATTTTGATTAGTTACTAGTGCTATTATTATATCTGTTATATATAAAGTACACTTATCCATTTAATAATATAATAATTTAAGTTCCTTTTAATTGAGATAATGTTTATTGTAGTAATCTCCATTACTATGTTATTATATTATTATTTAGACTTGTAATTTATCATCAACAACTTCCAACAAAGAAGAATTTGCGATAATGCTAAGCGTTTTGAATTAAAAGATTCTTTGGACGCATCTCGAACTGTCCTGACAGTCACGAAGCAGAAACTTTGGCGGCCATCAAAGAGAATGCTCTTGGTCTCTCAGGTGAGAAAAGTTGTATTTCTTCTTTCATTTGTTGAATGAACTTAGCATTTTTTTGAGCTGTTATACCTCGTGGTGATTGAAGGTTTGACGCAGGTCAATAATTTATTGAGAACTATATCCAATACTGCAACCAGATGTCTTGCCAGAGTGCAGCTGAGGTAACTACAATATTTAAATTTTATGTCACTTGAATGAAGGCATTGCTGGCGAAAGAATATGGGTTGAGTTAAAGAAAATTGCCACAGGAAACCATGCAAGCAGTCTGTTCAAAGTCATGAATGATACCAATGTTCTCTCCAGCATAGGTAAATTTTGTATGTTATTTTTAGCAATCCATTTCAAATTTATTGTGGTACATCCATTAACACTAATGGGATCACGTCATAAAATGCTGCATGGAAAGTGGTTCCGATGCCCAGAAGTTAATTTTGTGGAAGAGCACATTTACCGTTTCTTGTTTGAGTACTTGTTATCTGTTCTTAGCCGTTGTTGTGCGAGCATATTCAGTTATTTGATAATTGTAATTACTATGAACAGTCACTATTCTTAAATAAGGCTTCACTGGAGAGCTTCAGTTTGATGTCCTCGATGAGGTCTGGCGCAGATGTCAAGATCTTGAACCCCTCCCCATGACCATCATTTCATCGCTGTTCTCATCAAGTGATCAGGTAGTCAGGACTTATTCTAAATCCACTTTTTTCATATTTGAGTCAATTTTGCTCAAATTTTTGCAACCACTAAGGTCAATGAACTCCACAAGAGAGTTAAAATGTCGAAGGATGAACTTCAACTTGGGCTCTTCATCCTTGAACATAGACATGATGAAATATTTACAAACATCTCAAACAAGACCAAAGATCAAACGATACTACATCCCGAGAAGCACACCAGTAATGCTTGCGGTGAATCCAGAGAAGCAAAAAAACTTAAAAGAGATGACACCGATGAAATCCAACAACGGGAGAAAGAATCAGAAAGGGATCAAAACCTTCCTCTAGAAGGTGAACAAAAGTTGGAATCTTGCGACTCAGAGATCCTGGAAAGGTCCTTGCACCACTGTCAAGATCTTTTAGTAGACTCCACCATGCCCATGGTAAAGACTCGCATTAAAATGTTAGAGTTGCTCAAATATTTGAACCTTAGAAAGACACTCGAACAGTTTCAGCAGTGGACTCTGCCAAAGTTTCCTGTCAGTGGCATAAAACTGATCGAAATGGGGGTTCCAAGAGGTCCAATATTTTCCAAAGAGTTGAACAGACTCAAGGATATTTGGAGACAGAGCAGGTTTGAGAAGACTGAAGACGAGTTGCTTCAACACTTGAAACAATACAAACAGGTCAAAAGTGAGGGCTGATGCCTGATTTACAGAGTTGATTGGGTTTACTGTAACTGTATTAATGTCAATAGCAGTGTTTGTAACATAAGTTGATCTGTGGCCATTTGATTCAAGTACAAGATTGTGGGCCATACATGTGTTCCAATCCAAGTCATTTGTATCTTCCTTAATTAATTAAATAAAAATCAAATTGATTAACTCATTTATATAGGTAGAAAGATTGCCAACTTTGCATTTCTGACTTAACTCCTAAAATATCATTATGCTCTTGTAAACACAAAATTAATTGACCAAATGATGCTTATAATTTATGCAATTTATATGGCCAGTATCACAGATTATGATTTTCAATGAAGACATAGAAAGTTTTGAAATTACTAAATTGAGTGAAATCTTGAAAAGATCTTTCTAAAGCTCAGCAATTAATGAAAATAGACAACAAAACAGGTGAAACAAGGTTCTTAAAAATCCCATCAATGAAACTTTTGTCAAATCAGGTAAAGAATATTAAAGTCACGATCAATAAAATCTAACTTTTGTACAAACTTTTAAACTAAATGCAGTTTTTAAACTGTATTTTGTTCTTTCAAGATGTTCACAATATAACGATCATCATCGTTACTGTGTTAAATATGGACAATCCAACTTCAGGATCATAAAAAATAGATAATTTACAAACCAGAATTTTTTTATACTTTAATTTGGTTACTATTTTTTAAAGACTTATTTCACACTGTTATATATTTAAAATTTAAATATTCTGCACTGATTTGGTTCGTCTGTTCGCAACCTCATCTTCGTCAAATTTAACTGCTGGTTCGGCGACTGACAGTCTGAAGTACGTTTTATGTTTTACCTTTATGATATAGAAAAGAAAAACCATTGCACAAATACGTTCCCTCACAAAGACGAGGGCGAAATATAAAAATGTTATTCTGAAATTGTAATGTTTATAACTTATTGCTGAATACCGGATCAATACAATAATTGTCATAAAATTTTAAAAAATATTATTTTAAGAAAAAATGACAAAATGAATGACAAATATGTCAAAATTAATTTTGTTACCAATTTTGCTTTTATGTGGCCAGTATCACATATTGGGAAACTCGTTGAGGAGCTTAATTTTATTGTAGTACCACCCTTCCCCCGATTTGGGAAGCAAGAGGGGTAAGTGGTGAGAGTTCTAGGCGCTGAACGTGTGGCCGCGTGTTTTTTCTCTCGATTATATCGACATTCCTGGATGTTATCAGGCTATTAGATATGTAATTTCTGTGTTGGATTACTCCTAACTAACAAAAAACAGCTTTATCAATAGTTTCATTATAATTTTCATAATAATTTTGCCGGAATGTCTTCAATTGTTATCTGTTTCGAGTATACTGCCCGACGCGGACCAATAGCGTATGATATGCTAATGATTTTGAATTTGTCCGGGAAACTCGATCGCGGACTCATACCATCATCCCGAAGAGCTGGAGTCTTCCGCAAGGATTTTCGCTTTCATCACTGTAGTGGTAGATCTGACAGTCATTCTAGGAGCACCGCTTCGCCTCATTCCTCTGGTCGCCACCTCAAGAAATATTAGATTCTCACATCGAATTTACGAAATTACTTCAAATTCGAAATTCTTGTCTCAGAGAGTCAAGTTCATACTGCAGAACTATGAACTACACAACAGAAATATCCCATCGACACCTTAACCTGTCCCCAGCATCAAATCTACTAATAGTGATTTCGCGCTAGAAGCTTCTCGCAAAAATGAACATTCACCGATGGGCCGACTACACGAAAGGATGAAAACAAATGACGACAACGGTAATGGACCTGTACAACTGGTCGATGGACTGTTTGCAAGTAGTTGCAACGTTGAAGCTACAGCGATAACAGCAGTTGGTTAGACAACAAACGAAACGCAAATGAATTTTAGCAGAAATAAATGTCCATTTTTAGACATCTCTCCATGGACCTCTCAATGATATAAAAAAAAAAGGGTCAACAAACGCAATTTTTTCGACATCTGCAAACATATGACAACTGAAAACAATTGAAAGCCAAGTTTTTCGTCTCATGGACCTCCAAATAAGGACGGGGAACCACATCCCGAACAAGACGCCCATGGAAATAAACCGTGAGACAACGAGCCGACCCCCGAGTGTCGGAGAGAAAATGGCGAGTATGCAGACAATCTCAACTTTTAACACATTAATTCACGCTCTACAACTGAGAACTGTCAAACTTCATAATATCAACGAATTACGAGATTTCTCGGAAGCATCTTCAGTGAACTAAGACTGAGCAGATCAATGGATGCGTCCGGTCGAAGCTACCGTGTAAAACTAAGCCTACGGTCGCACACGGAAACGCACACGTCACGATGCACAAACACCTCGTCCAAATCAGACTACATTCGTATTTGCAGTCGCGAAAAAGTTGTTGGATCGATGCTTCCCGACAGAAGACAGAATACTGACGCTCGGAGTATAATAAACGAACGAGGTGTTTCCGATAATAATAATAAAAATAGCGAGCTAAATAAAGAAATCATTCGATAAAGAATGGCATAAAAATAAACCACGAAACTCATCGAGGTGCCATCGAAACCGACTCGAGCAGACGAGTGGTTGGTGAGCAATCGTCCGCTCGGACTGTCAGTATGTTCGAGTATTCGATGAGACTATTCTGTTCGATCGGTTTCAAAAGAAATCAAATGACTATTTTCAATCAATTACAAGAATATCAACACAAAATTCCTCTGAATTTCGAAAGTTGCTCCTCTTTAGCTTCCAAATAATTGGGTATACATAATCTGAAAAGAAGAATCAATGTCACTGGGTCATCACATTGTTTCTTCATATTTATTTTTTAATTGCTATAATCAAAATTTACTGATAATAATAAATAAGCAAATATTTCCTTAGGAATTAAATATCACAGTGCAATCATTATGGGAATTAGCCAAGTTGGGCTCACCATGAAGCTACTTTTCTTTTGCCGAGCGGTAGCGGTGATAGATGATGAGTATGATGATGTTGCTGATGAAAGTGACGATGTTGATGATGAAGGCAACAGTGGAGATGCTACTGGTTGGAAAATCCTTGTGTTGCCATAGAAATCGGTGATGACCTTATTATCGAAAACATGATCGTTCGGGCCAATTAGTAATCATAAATATGCACTAACACTGGCAGTAATTACCTTTCTGAAAGCATCCTTGGTTCTGTTGAAATAATTGCACCAATCATTAAGTAATTTTGTTCAATTCATGCCAAAAAATACAAAACTCAGTCGAAAAAAAAATTGCAATTAATTGAAGAAAACCAACAGCACCGATAAATAGACAGAAGAAGCAAGAACAAGAAGCCGCACCCAGGTCCACCCACATTCACAAAAATCTACCTAGATTTATTGTGCACTAGTTGTAGATTATTATATTCGGTGTAATATTATCGTTGGGGCTTGTACAAATTCGAACAATGCTACTATTAAATGAACATTCATTTGCAATTTCGTGCTTCTTACCTGGAGAGACCCTGGTCAAAAACGAGGGAGGGTTCGGCCGAGAGTTTTCAATTTCCTGCTCGAAAAATCTCTTCTTGGCTAAGAAAGTCATCGTTTCGCCAGACAGTGAATTGTCGCTTGCCTGCAAATTATTTTAGCGAGAGTTGATGAATGCGCCAGAAAGTGGACGTCGTTACCGAGCTCGCAATCCTCGTGCTGACCATGCTATGCTTCGGGAAGAGGTTAGTGAAACATTGAGAATGGACGTTGAAAAAGTGAAAATGACCAAAACAAAATCGAAAAAACATGCTTCTAGGATTCAACAACAAAGATCAGAATGTCAGGTATTTGAATAAACTAACAAAGTAGACAAATAACTAATTATACACAAATTATAAACAAATTATGAACAAATGCAGATTCAATTCTCAATTTAAAAAAAAAATAACCCACAACCTCTGTGAGAGCTCCGACCGAACAAACCTTCGAAAAGAAATGAGCTCTCGAAGGAGTCGGCCCCGACGAACACGTCGACACTGCACTCGACTTTGGCGTTGAGGTCATGCATTCAGACGCCTTCAAAGCACGACCGGATTTCATCTCCTCCGACTTCCCAGACGGAATCCTCGCTTGGAGCCTGGGGTCATCGATCGGACTCAATCCTCTCGATTCAAAGAAATGTTTCTTTTCCTTCGACATCCGAGAGCACCGAGATGCCGGTCGGTCGTCTTTAATGTTTTTCCAAGACCTGCCTTCGTCGAGGAACAAAGACGCCGTGTTTGAGGATTTGTGACTTAAATGCGACGTGGTGGAAAAAAGAGATGAGATGACCACGGCAGGTCGTTTCGACGACTCATCGGACGGTTCCGAACGGCCGGAGGGTTTGGGCAAAATTTGTGGAGGAGGTGCGATTTTATTGGATACCGAGAAATTACATTGCGAATTGCTTGCAATTCCTCTGACATGTTCGTCACTTGCCACTCCCAGAGAGAGAGTTTCAATTTGTGAAGCAAAAGAATCTCTGGCATCGACCATCCTCAAACTCTCTGACCTCATCTCCTCAGGAGGTGAAAGTTCAAATGAGGAGACAGGTTCACAATTCTTCTGATTTAGTAAAACAAATCAGTTTTAAAAGCATGCACATTCAACATGACAATCACTGAATCAATAAGGACACTGATAAAATAACTGAATTCATTATAAAAACTATTGCTAATAATTAAACCAAATTATTAATTTATTAATTAAAATTAATTAAGTCACTAATTAAAAAAAAACAACACACTAGATGAAAGCAGAAAGCGAACAAAAGCCAGACAGATCGTGCAGACACGAAGCTTTTAACGAGACAATTGTCGGTGCATTGCTTGAAACAATGCACGCACCACTGACAGTCATGAAAGCATGCTCGACGAAGCAAATGACAATGAAGTCTTATCTCACGTGGTCCAGCTCGTCTAAGGCCTCCGAGCATGGGTTTTGGACGTCCACTTCGAGATTCTGCACTTCTTTGGCCGCACCGGGTTGACGGACAACTGGAGAGGCAGAGGATGAATGCATCTCCAATGACTGAAAAGCGAACGACATTTTAAATTGCATCGCAGAACCGGTCAGAACGTATCTGAAGTCGAACGAAGAGCAGAAACCTTATCCTCGGATCTTGATTCGCAGATCCAATCGAGACTGGACAACGAATCGATCCTCGTTTTTCCGACCGGGTCGACTCGGACGTTCTCCTTCCTTTTTAATTTGTCCGAGAGGACCGAATCGGCTGCCTGATCATCTTGGAGCAGGGAGGAATCAAACCCGTGACAGACGACCAGAGACAGCTTGTTATCAACGGAGCTCTTGAGGATGCTGACTGCCTCCTGGTGGGTGGAGCCAAGGATGCTCTGTCCATTCACCTGGTGAAGGGAATTTAAAGGTTTACATTAAAAATATTTTAAATTGTTTAAACCAAAAAGTTTTTAAACGGTTTCTCAATAAAGTTGTTTTTTTAAATAAACTATTCAATCATAGTTAGCTCAATCAAACAATGAAATGTAAAATAAAAAAAATTTAAAGTTAGACTCAAATTGTCGAACGATTACTACGAACAACAACAACAACAACATGTCCACGACCTCCAATATCCTGTGCCCCACTTTGAGACAACCGTCCTTGAAGGCAATTCCGGACGGATGGATCTGACGAAGGCAACGATGTACATCAACACAAGCGTCAAGCAATAGTAGGAATGTAAAACAGTAAATTAGTGTCGCATTCTCTGCCTCAAAAAGGTATTTTCTACGACTCTTTTATATATGGCTCAGCCTCCGAAGCTCCGCAGCCGATGGTCGATAAACTGAATTCTTTACAATTACACGTGTAATAAATAAAATAAAATCAAAATAAAATCAAACTTTCGATATAAAAATCCCTTCATCCCTCGGATCGAGAGGATTTCCTGACTTGCTCCTATGTCCGCCTCTGATGCTCATCCCAAGCTTTCCACCCGGTTCCCTCGTTAGCACCACCTCCTGAGAGAAGAACGTGAAAGAATGAATTGTTGGAGTCATGCATGTGCATGCAATGAACAGGACTGCATTCTTCGATGAATTATTAGTGAAATTCATTGGGTTAATTGACTCGCATGACGAGCAACCAAACGAGTGACACGAAAGAAGTCGAACAAAAAAAATTAATCGATGGCTGACCTGCAAGCCTACCGGAGTCGGATCCCTGGAAACCTCGATGCAAATAACATCTTCCGAGTCCTGGAGAAGACCGACCACGACGGAATGTCTTGCATTCCGCACGTCCACGCCATTGACCGACAGAATTCTGTCCCCGACCCTGAGCGGAGATTTCGAGGCGACCCCGTCCAAGGCGATCCTCGATATGAGAACTCCGGGCGAGTTCGAACCGACGGCAAGGCCCGGATGATCCACCCCCGCGATACTCAAGCCGAGGGGTCCTTCTCCCCTTTTCAGGGTGACCTTCTCGACGGGGTATGACTCGATGTGGCAATCACCGATTCCAGCAGTTTTGTTAAGGTTGTAGGCACAGCTATTTTCATGTTCCATGTCATATTGAAAGGCACCTTCAATTTGGGGTGGTGGTGATGATGATGATTTCATCTGATTTGGAGTTGTTTGTTTGTGATTTTCAATTAGAATCTCTCCACCGGGAGAGGCCCGATGGTTCACGGCAGAAGCCTCCGAGCTGGAATTTGGTTCGGCAACGTCTCGAATCGCTTCGGTCGGCAGAGCACGAACTTGTGCCGAGTCAGGAGAGAACAAGATGTCAGCTCTCATCTTTGTGTTAGAACCTTCGACATAACCCAACATTGGAGTTAATGAAGCTTCCTCTTTGTCAGCACCTTGAGTTCCAAATTCTCCTGCAGCATCGGGGAAACTTTGAAGAATGACTGAATTTGTGATGCTCGGAACATTTTCCGTCACACTCTTGAGTGAACGAGGTGAATGTAAGGCTGAAGAATCAGAAATCTCTACTTTCTGATTAGTATTTGCTTTAAGCTCAGAATTGAGTGGAGAATTCAACTGCTTGGAGATTGATGAAGCATCGTGTTCTGTTGGCGAGAGCTTCGAAGACAACGAGGCAGCTTTGTGAACATCCGACTTTGAATAAGGTTTCGGGCCTGTCAATAACGACGGCACCGGTCGGATGAAGCAAGTCGGAGTTGCAAGGAAGTCAAACCTTTGACTGGACCCTGGATGTGAAGGTGGGGATGTGGAAAGTTGTTTCTGAAGGTTTTTTCCACGAGTTTCAGAAGCACTTGCTGATAATTCTCCAAGTTGAACAGCAGTTTCACTGCCCATGGCTGGCAAAACATCGACATTGCTATCAATTTTAGTGTCAGGAAGCTGACTGGATCTGGTGTCTTCTCGATTGGAAGATGGAAGACTAGTACTGTTGAAAGAGATAGATCTGGGAGATATTGCTGCAATTGTGGCAATAGTTGAAGACTTCTGCTGGTTCGGACTGGAAGGAGGCGATAAATCGAAGACTTTTGGCGAAGAAAACGTGGCGACCACAGGGGAGATCACTGCCCGTCTGGTGGCATTGAACGATTCCACTGGATGTGTCGACGGATCATATGACAGAGAGGCAAGCCTCAACCTCGTCGGAGAAATGGGAGTGTCTTGAAAGTCTCGGGTCGGAGAGAAGTTGGAGGACTTGTTTCGGAATACGACGATGGTGGCCTTCTGCTTGCAGTCGGAAAGCACCGACACGACCTTCTTCAGGCCCGAACAACTCAGGTCTACGCCGTTCACCTGGAAAAGCATCCGGGCAATTACGACAACAAAGTTGGCAGTTCGTAAGGTAAATTATTATTGCTAAGTGGTCGTTTATAATTTGGTTATGGTTGAAATAAGCATAAACATGAGCCAAACTTTAACATCCTACTGACCGTCATAATCCTATCTCTTGTCCTTAATTTTCCATCTTGGTCAGCGATGCCTCCCGGCATGATCTTCGAAATTGTCACCACCTTCGAGGGAGAGAAAGATTTTTTTTATGCGTTTATTTGTGCTGCTCCTAAAATAAGAAACAATGAACAGAAAATAGTAAGAAGAAAAAAACAACAATCCAAAAGGACGACCCTAAGGAAACGTATGCAAAACAAATTCCAAGTACAGCTGACCCTGTTTTTGTTTTCAACCAAACTGAAACCAAAACCAGAGGATGGACTTTCTTTAACCAGAGTCACAACTACAGCCTGTGGTTATTAATTAATAATAATTACTTAATTAATTTATAATATTTTTATTATATTATTATATTAATAGTATATAAAAACCAATAAACAGCATGTCATAAAACGAAAAGAAACAATTATGTCATCACAAGGTTGATACCCATCCAGTCAAGCTTAACATACCCCAGCAACATTGTGAGGCCTGTGACCAATCTCCTGCATCCAAAGGAAAGAACAAACATTTGCATTATGTATTATTACATTAATCATATCACATATTAATTAGTATTACTATTAATAATAATAATTTAATTTCAATGTAATCTACAATTCGTATTTAGCCAACGTTTTGGTCATGTTTTCCATCTTATGCATCAGTATTTGGATGCAAAGGCACTTCAATCACCCAGCCAATTCTGTAGTACCACTTCCCAAGGGGAATCATCCTGATCATGGACAACCTACCTCCTTAGAAGATCCGACAGTATCGTCGTCAAACTTCTCTCTTGAAACCACCACGGTGACTTCTTCTCCCGCTCCTCCGAGCAGGTTGACGGCATGCAGGTGGGTCACATTCACCGTGTTCCTGCCATTGACCTGCAACGATGCAAAAGTGAAATGCCATTGCCACTGATGTAACAATAGACGACATTCATTCGCCGCACTGCTGGAATCAAAGTATGTTGAGGTAATCTCACTCACTGAAATCAATCTGTCTCCGGACATGATTCCCGCTTTTTGAGCCGGTCCCCCAGGAACAACGCGAGACACGAAGATGCCCTGGCATCAATATTATCAACATCAATAGCATCATCAGCAACTCCTCAATCAACTGCAAAAAAATACCAGTAAATAAATTCGTTGCCAATTACCGACCTTGTCTTGACCTCTGTAGGGAGACGAACCGAGACCCCCTGCCACGCTCATCCCTAAGCCAAGGGCTTGGTCCCTTATTATCCTCAGCACGACCTCTATGCTCTTTTGGCTGTCTTTCTCAACATCTGAATGTTCCATGACTGATCTTCATCTTTGGCCTGATCCTCACTCTGAGAGCCACTACTTAAGAGTCTGACTTTACTCCCATTGGCCGGTCGATCATCACTTCTAGATTGTGGCAGTAAACATTTCCTGACTGCTTTTTCATCTGTGTCTTCATCTTCGTCCTCCTCCTCTTCTTCATTGTCGTTGTTATTATTGTTATCGTCATCGTCAGAGTCGGTTATGTTGTCCACGTCACTCTGAGACAAGAGCCTTGAGTTGTGAATGTAGTCATTTGCATCGTTCGAAGATTCGCTCGTCACTCGAAACGCGACCGTGGAGTTGACAGGCGACCACTAGTGGTGAGAAACAATGTGTAGATGTAGTTCATTTACATGACACCATAGGCATAGAAGCAAAGGTGCTTTCTGATAACCATTTATGTAGCACTCCTTCGCAAGGGCACTTGCGGCAGTGCAGGCTCGGTTTCGAAAACAACAAATTACGAATTGCCATTATCGCTGTATGTAGGAATGTAATCCTCTGAGCTAACTTTTATGCAGGTTGGCCGAACGGGTCGCATTCCTGCATGTGGCAGTGACAGCGACGGTCACAAGGTGTCGTGTTCGAAACTCAGCTTGCCGGGAGCACCCTCTTAGCCGGGAGTAGGCGGCCCTCTTAGCGGGATGCGAATCCCTTTGGGTTTTTTGCATTTCGACTGTCTTCACATTTTAGTTTTTGTTTGCGTTTGTTTGATATGTTCATAAAATCAAATCAAATCAAATCATATAAATGGTGGATGAATTAAAAGTGCCTTCACATCCTGTTTGGATACATAAGGCACTCAGGAGATTGGATGGATAAAAAAATGCAAAAACAATAAAAATAATAGCTATCCAAATGTTACTTATTGAATAATTAACTCGCACCTCTGAACAGAACTTTCTAAATAGTTGTCACTTACCTGCTCACTGCCCTCGCTTGAAGAAAGTCTCTGAAGACCTCCCGACGCTTGTGCGAGGATGCGCCTCAGCTTCTCTTCGGGGTCCGACTGGAAAGAAGGAAGATGGTTTTATTCTTTTTTATTTTGGTTAAAAAGGCTTGGAATAGGAACAACATTCTAAATCATGACATTTCATAATAATTTATCACTGCATTTCCTTTCACATTTTGTAATCATAGTAATAAGCTAATTAGTTGATATTACCATTCAGTCAATAGCCATGGTCATCATCACCATCATCATCATCATCACCGCCATCATCACTTCAACATTTCACAGACCTTTGACACGACCCGCTTATTCTTGAGATGGTGAGGAGTATCTCTCCTCCTGAGCTTTCCTTCTTGACTTCGAAACTCGTCCACATCGGGAGCGAATCCAACGTGTCTTTCGATGACATCATCATTTTCCTGGAGAGCAAGTCAAACTTCCACCTCAATTACTAAAGACAATTACCAAACAATTCATGATCAACCGAATGTCAGTAGCCTTAAAAAAGAAATCGCATTCATCGATGCGCATAAACGATGGCATGATTCGACTCACAATGTCATCATCAGTTTGCTTTTGTTCTTCTCTATCATTCTGTTTATCATTTGGATTGACATTATCATTATCATCACTGTAGGACAGGAGAGGATTTTTGGTTCTGACCCCTTCGAAAGTGAACGAGACCTCAGTCCGACCGACGGACGGCGGAGACACGGGGGACGGAGATGACAAGGACGTCGATGGGAAAGACTTTGGCACGAGATGATTGATCAGCGGAGATTCTGCCATGGACTGTGCTGGTGGAAGTTGTGGTGACTTTACAGGCGAAGGGGTCTCCTTGTTGGCCCTGGTCAAGGCCATGTTGGGTTCCCCCATCATTTCGGGACATCCGGGGCTTGTGGATTTGACCGAATCGTCTGATCTTTTGCCTGATTATTAAATTATTTAAAAAATATTTGGCCATGGTGAAAATATTCTCTACAAAAAACCCCAACAAAATAAAACAAAAAACTTACTGGCAGGGGATGTGGGGTGAGTATCAGACTCGTGCATGACTTCAACTTGACCACCATCGCCCATCATCTTCTCAGACTGCCTCAGTACTTCTGAGTTTCTTGACTGTATGACGATCCAATGGATAATAAATATATGAAATGAATTATGTATTATTTATTAATATTTATTATCTGATCCAAAATGATGCAAATATTAAACCATGTTTGAAATAAGCTGGAACATTATCAGTGTTGGACTCACAACTCAAATAATTAGATCATTTTCTAGAACTAAATAAGGCCTCAATTCAATTTGGCACCATTAAATAAATTAATATGGATTATTTAATAATTAATACACGTGATTATGTAACAAATACCATACATTACATATAACATACATACATATACATACATAAATTTGTTTACAAACAAAATAACAAAGTAGCCAACCTCATGCAGCTCGTAGTGGATGTTTTCCATTGCCTGGTGGCCTTCCTTCTTCATGAGTTTTCCAGCATGCCTCGTCCTCAGCTCCTTTGGGTGGGGAGTGTTTTGTCGAATGAAACGACTCTGCAATTGAATTGTTGCAACAGAATTCCAATAAGTTCGAATTTATTAAATTTAATTAATTTAATAATTTTACAAAACATTAAATGTTATAAAAGTAACCATCCTGGTTAATGGCCAATGTTCAACAAACAGGGCTTCAAAGCAAAGAAAAGCCCAAAAACTCCTAAGAGGCATGAACGCTCTTTTCTTGCATCAAACGTCCACCTCGATTCTTGTCGTGAGGATGACAACGTTGCGACAGTCAAGATGGATGACCGTCCGACGTTTCTATAAAATTCGTCCGATCATCGCAGTGGCATGCAAAACCTTATCATAGCACGAAACTCGTCGTATCTTGTTTCGAGAACACAAAATTATCTTGGAAATAAACAATAATGTCGCGGCATTAAAAAAAAAAAACGAGAGCAGATCCCAGCATTACGTTTTCGACGCGAGTCGGGCGTCGTCCTCCTAAAACCGAAACGCTATCCGCATACCATGCCATACGTCGTCGCCAAGTAAAAGAAAGTGGCATCAAAATCTTCTAAGCGACTTAAAACCGTTTCTACCAGGCACGTGAAAGTCGAGCGGAGGAACGCGAAACAAAAAGAAACCGAAGTTGAATTTAAAAATTGTGAATCGAACAAAGTACGATTTGTCAAAGGAAAACCAAACTGGGGAAAAAGCACGTCAATCAAGGCATTAACCTCGTCTTCCGTGGATTCCGTAAACGGAGTTGCCTAATGAATCATTCATGGATGGTAATCAATTATTCGTCGGGCTAATTGCCTCGTCGGGCAGGCCGAACGTCGTCGTTCGTTTTCCGATTCAAAGACGACAACAAGAGCTAACTAAGAAATATTTCATCCAGTAATAATAATAATAATAATAATAATAATAATAATAATAATAATAATAAATTATAATAATTCATAAATAACGTTCTTAAAAACTAATAATAAATTAAAATTAACATTTAAAATTCAACAAAACACAACCAGCAATCACCTCCTCTCTGTCGTGATCAGAGTCGTATCCGTCCACCCCTGCAAAGACGATGGTGGTGGTCACGACCCCCTGCGGCTTGTCGGGGATGTTTGCATCCCAGCTCTCGTGCTCGGTGCCACTGTTTCTCGTGCTATCTCTGAGCAGGTTCTCTGATGAAGAACAACATAACAACGATATAATAATAATCACAACAATAATAATAAAAACGTAACATAATAACAAATAATAATCACAAGAAGAAGAAATTGAATTTATTCATGGTGCCCTTCCTTGGCTTTTGAAACTTGTCTTAATCCAAAATTAAACCGACGAAATAAATGCAGCCATCGTAAAAAGGTACAACCTTGTTGACAGAAGACAGGGTCCGCAAAACACTCTCATTATAATTATAATTAATATTATAACGTTATAATTATTTTCCAAACTCGTGAGATGAAAATTGTGCACCTAAAGATTTTTGCATTCTGCTTGAGTTTATATTTTTTGTTCAAAGCTCTTAAAAGCCTGAAAACTATTACTAGTAAGGCAGTAAAACTAAGTGCAACAACATCGACAATAACGACTCCTCCCAACAACAACAACAACTCATCTCACCCATGCTCTCTGTCTGGTAGGCCAGCTGGGGTAAAAGGAAGCAAGTCAACACCTTTGCTCCCGTCTCCTCATCTTCATCCTCCTGGAACTGGAGCATGGGATGAGTCTGGTTCTCTGACAACCAGATGGCCTTGAGACTGCATAGGCCAAGGGTCACTGGCAGATGGTGTAACCTGGAATAGGTTGATTCCAGGGGTCAAATTGTGGAAGGTCAATGCTGAATGTAACAGCATGTAACGACATGCTGTTAAGACATGGTTGCTTATTTTTGTTTACAATGAATTTGCATAATCATGCAGTTATGTTAATGAGAATTAAAAATTTTGAGTGAAGGCTGAGAATATCCTGTGAAGTCATTATTTATTGATGCAAAACATGTTCAGAACAGTTGGACAGGGTTTGTGTGATCCAACAAAAGGATAATAAAATTTGCAAGGCAACCATTTCAAATAGCTAACTATCTGATTGCAGAAAAAATATTAACATGATCAATAAACAACAGCACCAACAACAACATTAACAACAACAATAATAATAATAATAATAATAAAATTACTAACAACAACAACAATAACAATATTAATAATAAAATAATAATAGTAACAACAACCTGTTCCCTGCCACATCAAGCACATGAAGGCTCCTTAGGTCTCCTATCTCATCAGGAAGAGTGGAAATCCTGTTGTCTCTCAGTGACAAAACCCCAAGTGAGCTGCATCTGCCAATCTACAAGTTTCAATTAGAACTACCAATCCGATTATCCGTGCCCGACAGCCGGAGTACCGTCGTGTCACTTCGGTTGGCCAAAACCAGCCTCTTTTGATGGCGGTCAGAAACAAAATGACATACAAATGATCGTAATTAATGCAGCCGTGCATTGTAATTATTCAGTACTCCTCGGCTAATTGTTCAGCGACCGTCAATTAATTCCACAAACTTCGGGAGGGACAGAGGCGAGCCTGTTCCTATCGAGATTCAAGTTGGTCAGCCTCTGAAGCTTGCCCACTTCTGATGTGATTTCCTGTTTAGAACAAAATTTAGCTGCAACACACTGTCTGAAATTGAGTGGATTGCATGGGCTGGGATTTGAACACTAAAACCTTACCACAAGGAGATTTTCTGTCAGTATGAGTTCTTGTAGTAGCTGACACCTAGGGAATGAAAAATAATTTGAAGAGGAGTAATAATCACACCGAATTGATGACATTATGTGAAAAAATGAATGCAAGAAAACAAAGAAGTAGAACATCACAAACTCTCCAATGTTAGTCGTCAGTTTCAGCAGCTGATTTTGGTCTACCTTTAAGATGCACAGCCTGTGCAGGTTGCCTGCAGAAGCATTAGTTATCGTCATCATCATCATCATCATCATCATAATCGAAACTATTATCATCACCGAACCACCCCCACTGTCCATCAAGGATAAGCTGGGACTTCCAATTAATCCCCAATCTGTGGAAAGTCCCAGCCATCATCAGCACCACCACCATTTCATTAACAGGGGTCAAGACATGCGACAACGTAATAATCTCGAGCATAAGCACTAATTAAGCAAAAAATAATAGTAGAGAATAATCATGCATTTAAGCATAAATATAAATCGCAACACAGAGAGCAGTAAAATGAATGAAGAGATAATGGAACAAGATTACATCGCAATGACAATAAATGGAGTTAGGAGAGGCTTAAAGACAACGCTGTCATTCTCAGGAGAGCTTCGTGAAAAATTGCAAAACATGGCTCAGAAGAGCACAGCAGATAAAACACACTGCAAATAATAAGTTGGAAATACGAATTTACAATGAGATCAGATGATTTTAATGAAAATTATCAGCGGACGTTGCAACCTATGGAGTCCGGCAGTTGCTCCAATAAGTTCCTGGAAAGGTACAGATCAGTAAGACAGGTGAGGCCTCCAATTTCCTCGGGTAAGTTCTCCAGTTTGTTCTCAGACAGGTCCAACTGGGTTAGTCTCTTCAGTTTGCCTATTTCCTAAGTTTGATGAGAAAGTTTGCCAAGCCATGTTCAAAATCTCAAGAGTTTGTAAATAATAAGAGTTCATTACTTTAGCCATTACAATTCTAATATGTATAACAAAAAATTGATTTATTATTTAAAAATAAATGACTTAATGCCAAAAGTTTAGTTAGTAAATCATAATCATGTTAATAATTTCATATCAATAGCAAATTCATTTAGTTATCGCAAAGACATGAACATCACCACATCATTAGGAAGCTTCGCAATTTAATATCATGATGATGATAATGATGATGATGAACAAATCTCCTCATCATGAGATAAACTTACAGGTGGAATCTCAGAGATCTCATTGCAGTCTAGCAAAAGTTCCTCCAAATTTGACAGCGAGCCAATCATGTCGGGCTGTTTCCAGGCAAAATTTCAGTAATAATTGATGTAATTTTTACAGCAAATAAATAGAATGAAACGAGTATCTTAAAACCGAAAACCACAAATTGAATGCCATTGGCAGATTAATTCAGAATAACTGAAATATTTGTCAAATTGGCACAATTTCATCATTTTTTTTTTATCAAAGTGAGAAAGACCATTGATGTCCACATGTGGTACAATTGACTTATGACTTGACACAAATCCCAGGGGGAGGTGCAAATTAAAAGCCTCATCAATGCAACTCACCCTAGAGAAATATTTGTCACATTTTTTCAGCAATAAAGTGAATAAAATTCAATTTTAAAATTATTTAAAATTATATTTATCGTATTTATCTTACATTTGATTGGATGTGAACTTGAAAATGTAATTCTCAACGTTTCCAGACGATTCATATCAGAGCATGGAATTACATTGCAATTCCTGACATACTTATAAACTCATTTGATTTTGATCGCAAACAATACAAACAACAACAACAAACAACAAGAATAAGAATAAGAAATGCTTAAACTGCAGGATAGCAGTTACAACCACATCACTTTCCTTCTAGAAATTATGCCAGTGATACTTTTAATTCTCTTGAGAAAATAACTTGCCTTTGTTGTAAATTATCTTTGTACATTTAATAACCAAATTAATGATAGTATTAGTATTGTTACAATTATTATTATTATTAATTGCGTTTTTATTTCATTAATTTTATATTCCATGTTATATTTATAATTTATCAAGTAGAATAATAAAAATTAAATAGTTTAATAAATATTTGCATTTAGGAGACTCCCACATAAAAAGTTCTTGGAAACGTTTACAAGCAAATATTGATTCCTCTTAAAAGAGTCTAGAGATGCTTTCGCTGCTTCAAAAAATCAGGTCTGTTTGTCCCTTTTAAATCATCCTCCCTGGAGACTCCCATGTCGGTGGCATTATGATTTTGATGTAATATTGGTAATGCAATGTGTAAATAATAATAATAATAATAATAATAATAATAATAATAAACACATGGAAAAGGCATTGAGACATGAAAAGGTGAATTAGCAGTTCGTCATGTGAATTCAAATATCCATCGACAACTTACTTCAGTTAAAAGCTTTTCACAAGTTTAAGTAATCATCGTCATTATCAAGCCATCAAGTTATCAATTTCACCACCACCATCATCATCACCATCATCATCACCACCACCATCATATAATCATCATCAGTGCATTAGCTTGTTTTGAATCATTAACAATGCAAAAAACATTACAGTATAGTTTGAATAAAAAAGCAATATGTTAATGACTTCTCCAGACCATTAAGATCTATTTTTAAAGAGACACTTGAGTGATCAACGCAGAAAAATAACTTTGGCAATTACAACATCATCATCATCGCCACCATCATCATCATCGTCTTCATCATCATCGTCGTCGTCGTCATCATCTACCTTGGAATCAACAAATGTCCCCAGACTAAAACGACTAATATCAACACAATGATAGTGATACTGATAATGAATAACAACATCATGGTGGTGTTAATAAACAACAACAACAACAACAACAACAACAACAACAACAACAACAACATAATGATAGTGATAATGTACAATAACAACAACAACAACAACAACAACAACAACAAGGACTGTGGAAAATCACTCACTGAAGAATTTTAGAACTGGAAATACGAGNACACCAACTCATTCACATCAAGACAAATTGAGCAACATTTCCTCATCATGCATGCCCCATTTATTCTCTCTCTCTGAAGATGTTGTTGGCTTCATCATGGCATTGGTGATGCATCAAGATACCCACAAGACTCAACAAAAATAACAACAACAACAACAACATAATGATAGTGATAATGAACAATAACAACAAGGCCACAAACATGACTCACCAGTTCATCTATGAGGTTGTTCCCAAGGTCAAGAACACGCAGCTTCCTCATGAGGCTCATGGAGTGGGGCAGGTACTTGATGAAGTTCTCCCTCAGCTCCAGATTCTCCATGTTGGAAAGGCTGTCGAGTGGAACAAGATGGATTTCGAGATCAAGCAATGCAGACGAAAGAAAGTCGTAAGAATGAATCACTGAATCAATCGAGGTTGGCAACCGTTTTCTTTCGACGTTTCGATTCCAGTTCCAATTTTCAACTTAACGATTCAATGTATCTCAAAGGATATCTGGGCACGAGAACCCCTCGGCCATCTATGTAGCCCCCTCCCCTCCCCTCCCCTCCCTTCACCTCGTTTGGTGCAGGTGGGTGCAAAGACGCCACACGACAACGGGTAAATAACTTCACGAAATGGCGTCATCCATTGACTCCTTAAACAGCTCCGCATTTCAGAGGAAGCCACCCTTCCCATAAGCTCGAGAAACTGCAGTGCATTTCCTGCAGGCAACTTTTCACCGGTTGCTAAGCAATACCGGAAGTCACGTGATGGTAATTTTATCCGAGGAAAGAAACGTTGAAAGAAAAAAGACACAGGAGATAAAAATCTATTTATAAGACAAAGTTATTTGTAAACAACAACAACTACAACAACTACATGCTTCCGAAATTGAAACACTCTGAGAGGAATTCGTATTTGGACGATGTTTTCGGGAGCGTGATAAATAGTTATAATTCCATGTCTGAATAGCATGAAGGGTAGTTGTGTCACATAATGAAAAGAATGATGACTCCAGGATTAGACAGAAAAAAGAACATGTCCAGCACTTCACGCACTTGCAGCTCACACGACATAATCCATCCATCCATCCCACCCTATTATCCATCTATCCAGCCACAAGTCAAGTGCCCTACAAAGCAGAATTCAAAAGTTTATCTGACCACCTGATAACAGCATCCGCTCTTATTACCACATCTTAGTACCACATCTGTTAAGATCTATATGATGTCATGATTATGATCACGATCATCGTCATCATCACCACCACCACCACCACCACCACCATCATCATCATCATCATCATCTTACAAGTCGTCAAATGTCTCCAAAACGTCAGAGATTCGTAATCCAAGAAACTGAGAAACTGCTAAGTGCAAAGAGCAATCCTACTGAAAATGTTCTGACATTTCTGAGGAAATAACCCTGATAATGGTCATGAGCGCTATCATCACTTGCATCACCACCACTACTACCACTACCACCCTAGCACCACCACTACTACCACTACCACCCCTAGCACCACCACTACCATCATCGTCGATATCTCCCTCCATCTCCACCTCATTAAAAGCATCTTACCACGAAGCCTAATCACAAGGTAAAATATGGTCATTCATATGCATCCCAAGCAACAGGCTTCTTCTGTCTGTTGTTGATGATGATGATGATGAAGAGGCTGAAGCAATCTGCGCACGTACTTATAAATCCAATTAGAATGTTACGAACATTCCCCTAGTATTTTGATTTAAAAACAACAACAACAACAAACAAAACAAGAAAAACTGTAATCTGTAAGAGGAGCACTCGTTGAACTCCCTAGGAATGAATCATCAACCACTTCTAGATTTCTGTATTTCATCCAAGAATGGATTTGCAGTAATTCGAATAAATAATCTACCACTGTATCAAATGATAAATAAATGATAAATATCACATAATATAATAATATCAAATGTATCAGATGCACAACATTGCAACTCATTATACTCTGGAATGTGGCATCACCGAGTGGATTGTTATTTGATTGTATGCGATTTATTTATCATCATTATCATTCCAAAATGATACTTCTGATATGATGGTGATAACATTGAATCAATTAATTAATTCGTAATAAATGATGACAACAAGAATAATAATGATGATGATGATGATGATGATGATGATGATGATAATGATGAATCGAAACTTTTACTGGAAAGGAAAAGCGTGTCAAGACACAGAAAATGCAAACCTTCCAAAGTCGTTGGGGAGCCTGTTGAGAGAGACATCGTTGAGGCAGAGGTAGGTCAAGTTCTTCAGCAGGGTGAAGCCCTCTGGCAATCTGATTTAAAGGAACGATCACTTTTCAAATTCATTTCATTCATTTATTACATCATTTTTTCTCTTTTAAGAAGATGTAGGGACTAAAAAAAAAATTGATAGAAATCACAAGAGAATGAAATATTTATGAAAAAGAAATTATACGAAATAAAATAAAACTAAAGAAATTATACAAAAAGACAAAGTATTCATCGGGAACAAAACTTCCTAAAAATGAGACTCGACCGAGTTTCGTTTTCGGAAACAAACAAGTTACAAGCAAGTTACGAACGGCCGACAATTTCAAACAATATTTTATTAAACGACTTAAAATACCAATTGGCTTCATTATTATTCTGCAATGATTGTTATTATTATTATTATTGATTAAATAATATTAACTTTCAGCAGCAATCGGAATAATATTTGACACTATATTTAGTCACAATTAATATGACTATAAACGAAACATAGATAAACAAATACAGTCGACCTACAATGGCATCAGAAAGCAACAAGGACAGGAGAGCTGCTTCGTTGAGAAAGTAAGGATGCACGCAAAATTAAGAGATTCGACTTCCAAGGAAGTGCAATTTTTCAAATGTTTCAGAAACAATCAGTCAATCAAATAACCAAACAATCCCTCCCACCCATCCATCCATCCATCCACCCATCCATCCATCTATCCATCTGGTCAAGCAACAAATGAAAACTAAAGAACCACCTGAGAATTAAGAGATTTAAAAATGTTTGTTGATTGCTTAATAGAGTGAAACGAGAGCGTGAAGACACGCGCATGAATGGACGAATGATGAATGGAAAGTCAAAAATGTTTTTCAATTGGTCGAACAAAAATCACCTCCGAATCGATCGGGTGTTTGTAAACAATCGAACCGAAAGTAAAAACACGACTTTGCATTATCAATAACTTTAGTATTACTGTTTAAAATACAAACACGAATAAACACATGTGCATGTAAACATACACATTATGTTTAGAAAAACCAAGAAAATATCCCAAGGTAGTAAAATGAGATGGTGATTGGATGGATGAATGAATGAATGAATTAAACCAAATTAAAGGACAAAAACTCAAAGAGTAAACAAATCTTCTAGTTAATTCCTATTAATTCATTCATTAATTACTGCCCAACACAAGTCTTGGGAAAATTCCTGAGTTCAAAAATAATTGTCCAAAGCAGAGCGTTCTTAAAACGTAACACGAGTTCCATTGACCTAAAAGTTTAAAGCACTCAAGAATATCCTCCCACTAATGGAATCACTTCTTGGTTTAATTTTTTCTCATTTTTTACTTTCACTTTAAACTTGTGGATTTGAAAATTCACTTTTTTAGGAAGCCCCGGCTTTTGTTGCAGATTAAATACGGGAATTTCTTCGTAGAATTCCAAGAAAACGTAAGCAAACGATGATGATGATGATGATGATGATGATGATAATAGAAACAAGTTTCTGAGTAGCGAACAACAACAACAACAATGCACCACTAATTTGCTAGTGGATCCAATTTAGACCTAAACACGATTAGTTGTGTCAGTGGAATTGTTAATTTTCCAGATCAACTATCAAAAACAAAGGATACGATGATGATGATGATGATGATGTTGATGATGACGACGACGACAACAACAACAATAAAAATAATAATAAAGTGATTGACATAATGAGGCGTTTGCATTAGTTAATTAAATGTAATATAGAGTAATGTTATCAATTATTGTTGTACACATGTGGTTACTCATTCACTCACTTTGTCAACGGGTTGCTGCTGAAGTCGACAACTTGAAGGTTTTTGCACAGCTTTATGTTCTCTGGAATGTCCTCAATGTCTGGCAAAAGAAGTTAAGTTGACATCTTCTTCGTTAGAGAGCAGTTCAATCGCTTTTACGCTCTTTGCAAATGGTTATTTCAGTGACGCTCGTTAATTGTATAAATGAAACATTACATTACATCGGTTGATATGGTAATTGAAATTATATCAAATCAAATCATACAATTGTAATTATGTAACTGTAGTGATAATTGAGCATTCAATAAAGCACAAATATATTTTTAAATACCCTCAGGCTGATAATCAAAACCATCACGAATATTATCACTGTTGTTGTTGTTGTAAATATTAATACAATAGCTTTTTTAAACCGGCTTCGCCAGTCAATAAACTACATATGTAAATTCAGCCAGCTGCCTGCCCTCAAAAACTGGGTGATTAGGAAGGTGCTCCTGCACCGAGACTCGAACCAGTGCTGCCATCGTGAGAGGCGAGGTCTCAAACATTAGACCATGCGAGAGCACAATGCTCCTCGCTTCCAGTAGCTCTCGAGTTTAAAGCTCGTATGCGATTTAGGAAAAGGTGAAAGTTGGAAATTGAAAATAGCACAGATGACCTAGGAATTGCGTAGAGAATCAAATTTCAAAAATTCATGTGCAAATTTCAAGACGCTACCCATTCACTGTTTTGGAGGAGTTCTTGGGACAGACAGACAGCTATGCACATGTATTTTCTGTTTTATATTATAGAAGAAAGACATACATAACATCATCATCATCATCATCACCATCACTGCCGACAATCAAGCAAAATCGAAAAACGTGCTCAAGAGAAACATTGGTGATGGAAATATGGAAAGATAAGTCTCAACATCCCACGATCATGTGCTTCCAAAGAAGATGTTTTACATGTTTTTGCAAGATTTTTAAAGGTTAAGCAAGGCTTCCTTGTCTCTTAAAGTGAAGTTAAGGACACTGACAAAGTGAGTTTCAAGTTCCCATGAATGTACGTTCTAATTCACTTGCTTCCCCAGGGTCTGACTGATTTAAATGCATGGAGGATATTTGAAAATAACACTCAAAACGTAGCAAAATGAATATTTAAATGGCAATCTCAACGCAACTTCAAGTGCTTTTTGATGACCTAATAAAGTCATCAGTCGATATTTAGCCGAGAGAAGTAAAGTCGACATTGTCAATTATTTAAGAAACGTTGGCTAGTTACGAAGATCAATGACTTCATTAATATTCAACTCATTAATATTCAAATCACTCCTTAGGTTATTCAAGTAACTCATTAATATTCAAATAACTCCTTCGTATTCAAGTAACTCATTAATATTCAAATAACTCCTTCGTATTCAAGTAACTCATTAATATCCAAGTGACTCATAAATATCCAAGTGACATCATCAAAGGGCGTCGACCTCCAACAACGTCGGGACTGCTACCACTAAGGTGGGTGGAGCCGCTAATGAAACATTTGAAGTAGTAACGATCTGTTGTCTCAAATGTGGGAGATGATAAGGTTAAAGGAAAATCTATTCGAACAAAATCTAGGTCACATCTCTGGATTAGCCGCCATCATCGTCACCACCACCACCATCATCATCGTCGTCATCGTCAATTGTCATCATTATCTTCGTCGGCGTCATCATAATCATCATTAGTATCATTCCAAAAAGTCCTCTGATAAGGTGAATACTTGATATGAATCCAATGATTCTACAGGCTTCCTACAGGTCGTTCCATAAATCACGCTAATAAAATATGAAACATTAAGTCTTCTTAGACTTAACCACGACCCTGAACATGTATGACTCAGCAAATGGACGGAAGAAAGGATGGATAATGGATGGAAGAACATATGGAAGAAATGATGTATGGAAGAATGGATGGACAATTCCATCCACCATCCAGCTTCAGAGCGTGGATATTCACAAAACGTGCACTCGAAGTGTCAAACACGCAAGAGCACAAAAGCACAGGTAGACAAGCACTCGGACGTCATAAATCCGAGACGACAGACTGCCAATGAGGCAAGAGCAGGAATGGTTATTAGGTTGGATCTTATTTGAATAAATGCCATGCATTTTCATCGACACTGCCCGTCCCAGTGGTTTTGACGATACCTCAGTCAGTGCCATTAATTATTATTGTTTTTTCTATTATTATTATTGTTATTATTATTATTATTATTGTTATTATTATTATGTGCTGCATACTATGCCCGCTATTATCAAGGAATGTTGAAATAATTAAGCTGGAATAAATGAAATTGATTATGAAATTGTAATTCTGCTTTAAATTCTGTTTATCTTTTAAATTCTTTAAATTTCACCAGTCGATAAAGTGAGAATAACGTGATATCAATGTGATAGTACAAATAACGATGATGTCGACGACGATGACGGCTCCGAGTCTTTAAATAAAATGTCCACGAACAAACAGTCAGACCAACAAGACCTGATACTTAGTTAACTTAATAGGAAGCAATAAATATTACATTCCAAACAATCATCCACACAATCGTTCACTCGAATCACAGAACAAAGTGAAAAGACCTTTCGAACACACAACAGACCATCAAAGGAATGTATGCGGTTTAGATAAAGAACTACTGGATCTCACCAACATATCTCAACATCATCATCATCATCATCATTGTCGTCAGTGCCATCCTCCGTAGTCAACAATATATCACAACCACCACTACCAGTACTATTACCACCACCATCATCATCATCATCATCATCTTCCATCATCATCATCATCGCTACATCATCCATCTTCATGCACTACGGGATTATAACTAGACTGACTGAACAACATTTAACAACTGTAAAAAGAACAATTCTCACTGACAAATATTTGCAGTTTAAAAACTCACTGAACGAACGAATGAATGATTGACTGAATGAATGAAGGTGGGAAGGAGAGAAAAGGGAGTGTGCAAAAAAGAAAAAAGCAACCAATTCGAAGCTACGCGGGGGATTTTCTCGGAAGAAGCAGGTGCTGCCTGGCATCCGCGTCGGATCTTTCAAAGATTCATTACAAGCACAACATATTACTTTGATATAACACCCAGGAGTTGTAATTAAATAAGCAATTTGATAATTACTATGACAACAGTAATTTATTGGCATAATTATATATTGTGTTGTAACAAAGAGAACATTAAAGGAAGCATCCTTGGTGACGACGACGACGATGATATCAATGATGATAGTGATGTCCACTACAACAACAGTGAACGTGATTCCAAAGTCTAGCTGACAGTCAGTCTAACAATGTTCTGTGTTTACGTAGGTTGGTGTTGAAGCATTTTGAATACTGAAATATTATTGAAATATTACCACTTATTATGATTTACAAGATGTTGACAGGATCAAGACAGTATTTCAATAACAGAATGAAAGAATCACAGACTGCAACATCGATTGGTATTATAAAATAATTATTCAATGATTGTTATTATTATTTTTATTATTAATATTATTACAATTACTGTTATTGATATTATTATTTATTATTATTACATTGTTGCTGTTATCATTATTATTATTATTATTATTATTATTACTATTATATTGTTGTTGTTGTTATTATTATTATTATTATTATTATTATTATTATTATTATTATTATTACTATTATATTGTTGTTGTTGTTATTATTATTATTATTATTATTAATATTGAACATCGTCATCGTAATTATGCCACAAATCTGCCGTGTTGTCAATTAAGCAGCGACTATCAAGGAATCCTGGATGTGCTTGATTACAGACAATAATTTACGACACCATTAAATGCATTTAAATATATTAAATGTATTAATATGTTAAAATATTATCAGCACCACATCAGTTTTAAACTAACAAATAAAATTAACTCTCATTCTGATCGTGCAAATGATTCATTTTCTAAAAAAGTGTTTTAAAAACATGACTTTTGTGGTGGCCCAATAGGTTTCAATGTATGGGCCTCTACTTATCGTTCTCGTTTTAGATACGATGAACATTTTACAAAAGCGCATTATTCGTATTGTTTTCTTATCACTATTCTTATCTTCGACTAATTCAGCTTTATAAACAATAACCTATTAAATATCTGCCAAATGCATGATTCACAAGTTGCTCTTTTTATGTTCTCTTATGATTGTAATGCTCTCCCCGAGATATTTTCAAGTTTTTCCACTGACAGCAATAATTTCAATCCTCCTCACTTTCTACGTAACATCACCTGATATTTCATCTGTTATTTCGAAAATCTTATAAATTGTACACATTGCGCGGTATTCTTTAATTGGTTCATTCCTTTTTGTTTTCGACGGTGCAGACTGTTAATTTGTTAACGAGGGTCAGTCTGATGGCGGAAGCAAGAGCTTCCTTAAGGCTGACCTTTGAGCTGCTTTATTTTGGTTTCTTTTGTGACTTTAATGTTTGTGTTTAAGGCATTTTGTTAAATAAAATTTCTTTGAAAAAGATAATTAAATTTGTTTTTAATAGTGCAGTCTAAAACATTAGTCACAACTCTTAAATAACAAGAAAGAGTTAGCCATCTCTTGAGCAGCAATAACAAGAAAAACACTCGTGTCAACTACATCAGTCAACAACAAAAGGATGAATGTCGCCAGGCCGACGACTCGAACGCTATTAACGTGAGAGGCGATAATTAGTCGGTGATATAATAACACGACCCTTCTAACAGGCCATCTTTGAAATATGAGTGTCAAATGGCTGCATTGACCAATATTAAATCAAACAAAATAACAACACCAGCAAAAGCAATAACAATAGTATACTTAATTCGATTTGTTGAGGCCATAATAAATATACATTAGAATGTACTTTGATGTTTGCAAATTACATTGCATCATTAGTATGCAAATATGTAAATATTTGCTCGAGTGGGTCCACGTTTATTCATCAAAGCACACATCTCCTGCTTATTTGTATATTTCAATGAGATGAAACAGTAATTTGAACCAAAAGATGAGTGAAGACAGTAATGACGGCAGACAGAACTTAAACGCCATCGAAATAAGAACTAGGACAGAGTAATAATATTTACAAACACCCACAATATAATTATACAGCATGGATAATTTTATCTTTTGCAATTTCAATAAATACGACACGTTATAAACGTGCGTCTTTAAACTGCTGGCGTGATAAATAAATCAAAAGATAAAACTCATCATTTAAAGTACAAAATGAGTGCCTATTAAGAAAGTTACAGGGCAATTGAAGGAATACGTCCATCGACCTGCTAAGCAATCAAGAATCTGTTTAACCGAAGCAGTGCTCGAAGGCACTTGAGGGTAGATAACCCACATTTCAAGTGCACCTCACATCATGTTGAATTGCAATGGTTCTATGAAAGATTTGCAAAAATTAACAAAAATTAATTGTGAAAATAAAATCTGATAAAAGTACTTCTCGTGGGAGACAGATAATAATATTTTTATTAAGTCAAAACAGGGCCTCCATTGAAAGATGTCGGAACGAATAAATCAACATTTCTAGCTTCTGCTTTCGCTCTGCTAAACAGCATCCAAGTAACTGAACAACTTATTGATGTCTCAGAGCTCCAAAATTTTAATGATAATCAAATTATGTAACATTTCAAAATCTTAGGCAATTACATCAAGTTAAATCATGCTTGATTTCGAAGACAACAGGATGTTAGCATTAGAATTTTAAATATTCTCGACTTAATCTTTGAAAACGGAGTGAAATTTTTCAAGATAAAATGCAAATGTTGTGGCCATATTTTGAAGATTTAGTTCCATTTCTAAGTCTTTCTTTGTGGCGACATAAGTTCTTGAAAACCAGTTAAGAGTGAAAGTTATTTTTTTAGAAACGGTGATTTGAGGATATAAAAGTCTCGAGAGCACTTCATTCTTACAAGCCATTGAGAGCTCATCGTAATCTCATCCCTATCGTCGTGATATATTTAATAAACATCTGAATAACCATCAGTTCTCTGGTGTCACTCATCAACTTGTATTCACAACATGTGCAAGATTAATAATAAATACAAGAACACATCAATATGATCAAAAT
>MPNW01000343.1:31956-40649 GCA_011800805.1 Hirudo medicinalis
ATGATGACGATGACGACTGCGACGACGACGATGATGATGATGAATGACTAAGACGATGATTGCGATGATGATCGTGACACTCGGTAAGGATGGTGATGATGGTGATGCTAGCAAGATCACATCTCCAGGATAACTCAAAAGTTATTTGCAATCAAAAGCAACTACTCATCGATGCACAGCAAGTTGTCGCTTCATCATCGTGGAAAAATAATATTATGTCGAAAATATTAATATAAATGTTCTTATTAACGGAAGGATAACTTAAATTTATTGGATTATGTTATCGAATTAATTATACATAAAAATGATTCAAAAGTTATTAAAATCTTTCAATATTTAAATACTTAAATACAATATTTGTTAGTTGATCAATGATGCTTTGTGATGTTAGCACACTTTAATATGTCATCGTAATCACTGAATGTCCACAATTTCATGTGAATTACTTTTATTGCGAGGATGATTAGCGCTGATTGTTATTGAAATCATTTTATAAATAATAATCATTCCCTGTCATAAAATGTCGTAATCATCATCGTCATCATTAAATTCATCATTGTCATTATCATCATCATCATCGTCGTCATCGTCGTCGTCGTCATCATCATAATCATCTTCATCATCATCATCATCATCATCATCACCACCACCACCATCATCATCTTCACAATTTCCAGTGCATAAATTTCCTTCGTTAGAATCACATAAGCAGAATTTAATTATTTTACTAAAAATTCTCTTTTGTTTTCTTGCCATTTGTTCAGCGATATTAAAAAAAAATAAAAATAAAGATAGAAATATTTATTTCGGTCTTGATAATGACCTCAAATTACTTTTGAAACCAAGTCACGTTCAGTTCTTCCCGCCATATTTGTTCAATAAATTTGATTGAAGCTAATAATTATCGTCGTGAAATCCTTCATTTGTGGCCGGAATATCTGCTTTGATGCTTGCGACTGGATCGAGGTGATGATAGCTGTTCCATTCATCCATCCATTCATCCATCCATCCATCCATCCATCCATCCATTCATTCATTCATTCATCCATTCATCTGCATTGATGCTTGCGACTGGATGATGGTGATGATGGTGGTTTCTGTCTATCCATTCCTCTATTCTATCATCATCTATTTTATTTCATTCTTCCATTCATCCATTCATTCATTCATTCATTCATTCATTCATTCATTCATTCATTCATTCATTCATTCATTCATTCATTCATTCATTCATTCATTCATTCATTCATTCATTCATTCATTCATTCATTCATCCTTCCATCATCATCCATCCATCCATCATCATCCATCCATCCATCTATCCATCCATCCATCCATCCATCCATCCATCCATCCATCCATCCATTCATCCATTCGTCCATTCATTCATTCATTCATCCATTTTCTATTCATCCATTCATCCATCAATTCCATGTTCAATTCCTTGAACCTATTTCCTTCCTTGTCTTCCATTCATCCTGTCATTCATTCATCTTCGATGTTCGAGAGTCGATATTTCGAACAAGTCCTTTTTTCAATCAAGTTCTTATTTCAATCAAGTTCTTATTTCAATCAAGTTCTTATTTCAATCAAGTTCTTATTTCAATCAAGTTCTTATTTCAATCAAGTTCTTATTTCAATCAAGTCCTTATATCAATCAAGTTCTTATTTCAATCAAGTTCTTATTTCAGTTTTTACTTTCATTACATTTTTTTATTTATTCACTTTTTAAAATAATAACAATTAATGATTAATCAATTACATTTAAATGAATACTTTGCAACTTTTTATGACGACCAACAATAAAACATGTTCTCATTGGTGCCCACAACGATCTATTCAAATAATTACGAATATTATTGGTTCATTTTCCAAATAATTTTAACAAAAATGTTAGTTAATTTCTCTGGCACGAATTTCACGACAATATCGTAAATTCTGATTAGTCTCCAACATCATGATGGAACTCTAACCCTACTTGTCCAATCAAGGCCTGTTTGCACTCCATGTATTGAGTCCTTAGCCTATCGGTTGATTTTATGTAAGGTCATTAAGGTTATTAAGCTCATGTCATGAGCAAAGAACCAAGAAAGCCTGGTGTTTGTTCTTTGGTTAGTTGCATATTTTCATGTCGATGCTGAGCACACAAACCATCAACACGTGACATCTTCTGCTCACCTCTCTGTGACTGACTTTTTAAAAAAATTGATTCCTGGCTTTTCTGATGTTCTAACACATTTCGTGTTTTAAATTGTTTTTATGACTTTAATTTATTATTCCCATTTATTTTTTTATAATAAATAAATATATTTTTAAGAATTTGTCGTGACAGGAATTGTTCATCATTCATTGGTGTTTGTTGTGGTTGATTGATCACATTTGTCGATGTTCATGAGATAGTTCCTCTGAAATATGAACACATTCGTTTGCTTCCTAAAAACTTCGGCTCTCATTTTTTACTTTCAGATTTTTTAAAGAGATTTTTTAACAATAGAATTTAAGTAAAATAAAAATGTTAGCGATAATAGTAACTATTAAAATAAATTATTACAATTAACTTTTAAAGCTAAAAAAATAATTTATGTTAATCGATTCAAACACCAACATCAACACTCACAAAAACAACAACAATGACGGCAACACAGGTTCACAATCCCCGAGTTGATTCGCAATTATTTCAAACCTCAAACCTCAGCAGAGGTGAAAGGTTAAAGTTCATAAAATGTCATCACAAAAAATTCCTTCGAAAACTTAATTTCAGTTTCGAATTCTCGAAGACGTTCATGAATTAAATTATGACTTGAATTATGACTTGAATTATGACTTGAATTATGACTTGAATTATGACTTGAATTATGACTTGAATTATGACTTGAATTATGACTTACGAATTATATTTTCAATTCTTTTACTTTATTTCAGTCATGATTTATTTTATTTCTGTTTCACTCAAAATTTCGTATCCTGCTTAAATATTTAGAAATTTGAATAAAAAGTACTTTAAATATCCATAGCTGAATATGATCCACCTGTGCTAAAATGACTCGTTTAAATTTCATGTTTTTTCGTGATAAAGTTGAAAAATATTTCAACATTTTACTTTTTTTTTATTTTCATTTTTTTAGTTCTTAAACTAAGAATTTAATTTTTAGGCTTAAATTCATAAATGTTCAATAATGATTTTAATGCGGATTAATTTTTATTTATTTACATAAAATATTTTATAAATATATATGCATTTATTTATTTTCATTTTGTACTTTTTATTGTTGAAATATCAATAATATTGTGACGTTTATAACATTATTAATTGGTTTTTAATATGAAAATAATTTTATTATGAATAATGAAATATTAAAAAGAGTCAACTTTTAGAAAGTCATGAAACAATGAAATGCTTTTAAGTTGATAGCTTTAAAAGCAAATTGTTCAAAAACAGTTTTAAAATATGAAAATTTAAATTCTGAATTCGAAATATCGCTCAGTTTATTCAAATTAATCAAAAAATGATTATTTTCAGACAAAAACAGTTGGTTAATAAATTCAATTTGAAAAGTGAAATTAAAAATTGTTGATTACATTTTTAAGATTAAAAAATAAAATATTTTAAAATGAACATTGAAATTATTTTAAAACTTAAACCTAAAATTTATTTTCAAATATCCATTTATAACATTGAAATAAAATAAAATATTCAGAAATTTTCAGATGCTACATTGTTGTTTCATTTCAACAAGACAACGATTTTTGCCATTATTTTTATAAAATTATTGATAAAAGGAATTCCAAGAAATATATTTTGCTTTGAAAAGTTTGTGAAAACTTAGGATTAAAAGTTGTTGCCGATAAATTTATTAATTTTAAATGTGAGAGGATATTTCATAAATTACTGAAAAATTCTCATTCAGATATTTAGAAAGCATTGTTGATCAGAACGCCAACATCACCTTGTGAATTGTTTATTGTTAATTGTTAAATGTTGCATTATGAAAAGTTTAATTGTGACGTGTTGAATCGTGACACCATGAATGGTAAATTGTTGAATTGTGAAATTGAGCGCATCATAAATCAAACACCTGCTCGATCGTTGATGGTTCGATAAGAAATTGAGAAATGATTTATGAGAGATTTTGAGCCTTCGGCACTTCAAATACTTTCCTGAATTTATCACGTGCCATCACTTTTATTTGTTCTCTCCACCCATCCAGGCGTGCGCCTTCCATCTTTCCATCCGTCCATTTATACAAATCTCCTTTGACCACCCGCCTTGGGCCGTTATTTCTTTATTTTAGTTTCTCAGTTCATTCCACTATTTTCAAATTTGTGCTCTTTCAATTCTTGTTGTCCTCAAAATGTCAACGCAAAGAAGTCGTAATTCAGGGATTACATCAACCGCCTCAGAACATGCTTTATATTTTTTAGAATGCAATCATTAGATGTAAAAGAGCTTAGTTAAATTATATTTTGTAATTCATAATTACAAATCATCGACATGATGCTTTGCAAGTAAAATCAAATCCATCTTCAATTCCAATGAAAAACAAAATTCGTTTAAAAAAACATTTTATTATGTCTTCAAAAATAATTTGATTATTTATAATCAGATATAATCTGTCTCAGATTAACAAAGCGTTTTCACATAAATAAGATTTTTTTATTGAATTTAGTAATCAATAGCTTGATTAGTACCAAGGATCATGCAGCCTTTACTTTATTAATTCTTAATTAATTGAAAATATTAATCAATAAATAAGTTAAATGTTACGTGTTTATTGAATCAATCGTTGTTGTCGTCATGACGTTCAAAGTCCCTCAAAAAGAAGTAGGATTGATTTCAAGTCCGTGTTTTTGACGTTGTTTTTCATTTATTCGCTAGGGTAAAGCTTAAAACAGATTCAAAAATATCGAATCGTTCGCCAGGGTTCAGATACTATTTTTGTTTTATTCGATAGAGCTCCTTTGTGAAATAAGATTTCAATATTAAGAATTGAGTTAAGTAATGCAAAATATTGCAAACAAACCACATCCTTAGCACATTGAATATTTTAATAATTACATTTTTCCTGAGTTATTATTTTACCAATCATAAATACGGTCGGTTTTATTTAATCAAACCTGAGGCCGTTATGTCGGTCGCAATTCAAGGTTCTACTTCCCCAATTCAATGTTCTATTTCCCCAAAGAAATGTTTGCTTGGTTTAACTTTGCCTGAAAACAACCAAGCAAAATGGCATTTCCATGCTTGTTTTAGCGCATTCTAACCACAACATACTTGCTTTAATTTTTAATACATTTAGTCGTTTCAGACAAAATCGTAAATCAAAAAGGCCGCTAAATCAAAACTTCAAGAACAAAAACCTTCCCATTTTCCAAACATTATTCAAATTCAGCCACAAATTATAAAAAATATCGCTACTAAGAAATGACATTACTAAGCTAATTTAATACAACTGTAACAACCCGGGCATTGAAGCTTTTGTAATTGCAAGCCTTAAAAAGCTGGTGGCCCTTGTCACGCGTGTTCAAATTTATAGGTTTTGTACAATAAATATGATGTATTCAAGCTGCAACTATCATTCACTCAGTTTTCTATTTTTCTAAAATATAATTAAGCCAGAATCTTAAAGGTTAAAAATGAATCCATGAATAAAAATTCCCACAATTAAATCTGCAAATTCCAAACAGCAATTTCACCAATGTCTCTATCAATTTAAATGAGTAAGTTTCTTTTGAAACACATTTTCAATATCTTTATTTAAATCACAACATGTCACAATTTCTCAAAATAAGAATTTAGAGAAGTATTTTGAGAACATTTGAACATTAAATGTTTGATTAGATTACATTTTAATATATTCAATAGACAATAACAATTAAATAACATTAACATTAGCAAATCCTTCAAATCAAAACCCTTGAGAGTTGATGTTAAGGCCCCCATCAGCACATTATTTGTGAGACTATTTAAACAATTTTTCTGTTTAAACTTCTTATCTGTCAATCATCAACCCATCAATCATTTCCTACATCTGAACATGTTGACAAACTCATGCATGAATGAATTACAACGTAATCTATTTGGCTGACAATAACAAAAATAATATCGAGATAATTACCATCATATTTATTACTAATATGATAATTAGGTTGTTGAAACCTGTCCAACTCAACAATTGAGTCAGAAAATCGCTAGTAAAAGCATCAGCAATGCAACGAATTATCTAGTGCAGTGGTGAGAGTGGAATCATAGAGAGCCGCCATCTGATCCATGGAAGGCCAGGTCAATGGGTCACACAGTGGAGAAAGAAGAAACTGCCAAGAGATTCCATCGCCTGACCCTGCGTGCCCCCGCCAGGTGACGAGAGAGCGGAAACGAAGTCCTCCAGAGAAGGACTTGATGGTCGTAATGACCTGTTTCAAATTTTTCGACAATAGTTTTAGATTTGTCTTGCGAAATTTATAGTTATTTAGCGAAATGTTTTTCTTTGGTTGGTAGTTGCCCCTGTGCAGTGGTACTTTCCGACTGCTCCTAAATCCGGGGCTGATTTGAGATACTATTGGTTGTGAGCCGATGTTACCTTTTTCTGTCTTTTTGTTTCGACGAATCTGACATTTAACCAGTTGTCACATTGTTTGTTATTTTCTTCTTAGCAAAACGGTGAGAGCAAAATCTGAAATTCGTAGTCCGTTAATTTCAGCCCAGGCCTGACTTTTTTAGGTTCGATGGCTTCTCTTGTATTTGCAACGGAGTCTTGATCAGCTTTTATTCTGTTGATAATTGATGGAACTGACAGATGAGTGCAATCTCAAGAGTTTATATATTTATCGCCATTGCGACAAAACTAGAAGTGATATAAAACATATTTTGCACCATTAGACGCACAGATCCATGTGAAATTTAAAAAACAAACAAACAATAAATTTGTAATTCAACCCAACATTCTACTCACATGAGAGAGAAAGAACATTGTTTCATTCAAAATTTTGAAGTCCTCATTTATCTTATCTATATTTAGCTTTCGGCACTGTCAATAACTTAGTGATGACGACGACGACGACGATGACGACATTGTTAACGCTAATGTCCTGGTCCATGTTTTATTTCTCCAAACAATCAATGAGATCGACTCCCTCCGCTCCTGTTGTTACCTGTCATTCATGGTGATGACGACGACGACGACGATAAAGATGACGATGATGATAAAATAAAAAATGATAATTTCAACAAGATAATGCATCCTCTCCCAAACGATTGTTGCAGTTATCACCGCCATCCTCAAATAAAATTCTTCTGTCTGTGATGACGTAATCTGTGATACCCGGTCAAACAACAAACAGTCAATGAGAAACTTTTGACCCTGAAGTGAGATCACGTGTAAGATTACATTCCAAGTTTACGTAACACTTTTTTCTAAAAAAAAGTTTAATTTTTGTTGCGATCATAATTTATTACGACGTTAATGCAATTGGTTGGCCAACTGTGACGTAGTTTGTTGCCCAATTCGTATTGGACGATTTATTTTAAGAATAAAGTCGAATTTTATGCAACTTGACATTGATTTATATCTCGCCCTTACTTTGATCAACATCTCCCTCTAACAACCTCATGCATATTCATGTCGCCAAAGGTCGCACATAAATAGAACTCCAAACAACTCTTGGCACTCCTAAAGTTTGCTTGGCTGACCACTTTTCCCATGGGCATATATTTTATTGGCAGATATTTTCATCGCCCGGGGGAAATCCAAGTTAGATGTTTAATATTTATTTCGTCGACATCCTTCGAGGTCGAATAAATTTCGCTGGAGTTCATCTCAGACGAAGTTCAAGGTCGGTTGGATTTTAAATCATTTTTGTAATAATTGTGAAAAATTGAATCGAATGAATAGTTAAATGGAATGAAGATAATTAGCATTCATTATTCACATTTGAATTGGTCATGCGTTGAAAATGTTCAAAACTGACAATCAGTAACGCTCTGATCCACTTATTTGTGATGGATCGATATTCCGCTCGATATATCGATGTTGTGGTTTTGTACAACAAGGAGAGTGAAATACTGCTACAAGCACGCATGTAATTATTTTAAATTACTGTAATCGTAAGCACAAATATCTTAATTAACCAGCAATAATAATAACTTGAAATCATTTTTTAAATATTTACAATCAAAATGACATTTGCAATATTACACGCTATCGACAAAATGGTTTCTTAATATTTTTGTCCATTCCAAGTCCTACGTAACAGTTTTTGATGCCAGTATTTGCTTAGAAGAAGATCCGTTTGATATATTTAACATAACAAATACATGATTAAGTTTAATTGTTTCTTAAAGAATGCGAATATTAATTGTTTTAATAAAAGAAACGATTTGCAACTAAATAGAATCATTACGAAGTTTTAAAACTTTTAAAAATTAAACATGAATAATGTAATTTTAATATGAAAATACGATTAATAACGACAACAGTAATGCTACTAATAATAACAATATATTATTATTAACATTATTATTAAATGTAATTATGATAGTTATTGTTGTTGTTATTATTATTATTATTGTTGTTGTCGTCGTCGTCGTCATCGTCGTCGTCATCATCATCATCATCATCATCATCATCATCATCATCATCAACATCGTCGTCGTCGTCGTCGTCATTATTATCATCATCGTCATTATCGTTATTATT
>MPNW01000343.1:44709-56253 GCA_011800805.1 Hirudo medicinalis
GTGAGTGAGTGAGTGAGTGAGTGAGTGAGTGAGTGAGTGAGTGAGTGAGTGAGTGAGTGAGTGAGTGAGTGAGTGAGTTATGATGAATGGGGGCTGATAAGAGCTGACAAATTTCTGCAAACCATGATTTCCGACATCGACGCAAATTCTTGATAACCTTTGGACTCTTCACATTGTAACTTCATGACTCACAACAAATACGACAAGCATTGTAATTAGGCTCATTAATTCAAAATTAGTAACGTTGTGGTGGAGGACTATAATTATTACAAATTATCTCACAGAACGTTGGGATCGTTGTAAGTCGTGGTTTCGAAATTATTTTCAGAATGAATATTTCCGTGTTTTGACGACCAACGTGCGTGCATAACAAGGTGCGCAGAATACAGAGGCACGTTCATTTAAAAACAGCTCTCAAGTTTTGCCTGCCTGTCGCACAACTGAATACCTGAGTAAAGAAATTTGTGTCGTGAACGCCAACAAACACGAGGCGACCAAGTTTTTTACTGCAATTATTTGCACCTGAATTTGCAATTGAAAGGTCGAGAAAGTTTCGTTGTCGTTGTTTGTTTACAAAACAATGTTTTGTAAAAGCCAGTTGATGAATGTTGCTGCTCATTTATTTGCAGATACAAAGTCAAACTATCGGAAGCCTGTTCGCATTTGTCATGGATGTCAATGTTAGTGGTCGCATGCCACAATTACTATTCGTCGTTCTTTTGTTAACCTCGGCTCGTTTCGTCGTCTCCTTAAGCTTCTCTGTGAAGGAAAACTCCCACGAAAGCACGTTGATTGCCGACTTGCCGAATGAGTTCAAGCTCGGTGTTCCTGACCATCAAATTCCCAATCTCAGTTTCACTATTTCGAGTCCTCATCAGAAGTACTTTAGTATCTCGAACAATGCCGAGTTGAGGTGCTCTGGCATTCCTCTGGATCGAGAAGAGTTGTGCCACGGTTCAGGACCGTGTGTGTTGAAGCTGAGAATCACTCTCGTCAGTCCGAAGCAATATTTTCAAATCATCGAAGTCAATGTCGAAGTTCTCGACGAAAACGACAACGAGCCCATCTTCAACTCCGCCATTTTCAATCTCAACATTTCGGAGAACGTTCAGACAGGAAGCTTGTACAACCTGCCTCTGGCAACCGACAGAGATGTCGGCTCAAATGACATTAAAACATTCGAAATCGACGAAGAGGATGCCACTGGCCTACCATTCGAATTGCAGACACACAGCAGAATGAAAAAGCAAGTCATGTTGAGAGTTAAGAACGAACTCGACAGGGAAAAAATCGCCTTTTATCAGTTCAAGGTCAAGGCCATCGACGGGGGACAACCTGAACCTAAAACAGGAACTTTGACGGTCAACGTGAATGTGATGGACGTGAATGACAACCATCCGATATTTGAGAAGTCCTTGTATCAGGTAACTGTAGATGAAGATTTTCGTCTCGATGACGTTATCCTTAGCGTAAAGGCCACTGACGCCGATGAAGGACCGAATGGGGAGATCAGATATGAGATTGTTCCTGGCCAGTGGGAGGCAGAAAGTACGTTCCAAATGGATGAAAGCACTGGTGAACTGAGACTCATCGACTCATTGGATCATTCCAGAAACTCAAACTATTCCATAGAAATTGCGGCAACAGATTTAAGTCAAGAAGGTTTCACAAGCTATTCAAGGATAGATATTGCTGTTAACGACATCAACAACAATGCACCTCAGTTGTCTATCAATCCTCTGACGCAAGATGGACATGCGGAAATTCATGAAAACGTCAAGAGCGGTACTTTTGTTTTCCATCTGCACGCAAAGGATGCCGACAGCGGAGACAATGGTAGAGCTAACTGTTCCGTGGTGTCATCGTTCCCAGAAAATGTTTTTGCTCTGAATCCCACCTCAGGGCAGAACGAGTTTACTTTGACAACAGCAGTTGAAATTATCGACAGGGAAACAACCCCTTCCTACCAATTGACCATTCGCTGCGAAGATTTTGGCTCACCTGTGTTGAGTTCGACCGCCGACGTTGTCATCAAGGTGTTAGATGTTGACGATAACCCGCCATTTTTTGAGAAGCCCCTCTACGTGGTGGATATAGAGGAAAACAACCAGGTCGATCAAGTTCTACTCCAAGTGAGGGCGGATGATCTGGATTCTGACATCAACGCCTCGATGAGATTCCATCTTTCTCCCGGCAGTCACAAGGAGATGGAAGGACTGATAAAGGTTGATGAAAGCACCGGTGTAATAACCGCTCTTCAGTCGTTCGATTACGAAGCTCAGCAAGAATACCGTTTCACTGTTGTGGTGGAAAACACATGTCAGACCTGCCAACATCTTGAAGGGTCCCCAACTACCAGCTCGACAGACGTGTTGTTAAAAATAATCGACAAGAACGATAACGCGCCAGATTTTTCGAGAAGGTTTTATCAATTCGAAATCCCGGAAAATTCTCCATTCTCCACGGAAGTGGGATCTCTAAGAGCCACGGACAAAGATTCCGAACCATTCAATGGTTTTACATTCCACATTGAAGAACATCCTTCCTCGTTGATTCCTTTCCATGTGGATCCAGTAACCGGTAAAATAACAACCACCAAAAGTCTGGACAGAGAGATCACAGCTTCTTACAACTTCACCGTCACAGCCGTTGACTCAAACGACCCTAACCTTTCTTCCTCTGCTCCTGTGGAGATCACCATAATCGATCTCAACGATAACAGTCCAATATTCCTCGCTGATTGCCAACATTCCAAGACGGATTTGGGAGCGGTGGAGACTGAGACTGTGGAAGTTTGTCGCTTTGTGGCAAAAGATCCCGACGAAGGCGCCAACGGAGAAGTGAAGTACTCGCTTGTGAGAGAAGTTCCTCACAAGATCTTCAACATTAGCGCGGATGGAATTTTATACCTCCAGACGTACAGCCTCATCGATGCTCCAAAAGAACTTTTCGTCAATTCCACAGCCATTTTAAATGTCACAGTCCTGGCCAAAGACAATGGAACTCCTCAGCATTTAAGCGTTCTTAAGACGACAGCAGAAATCAATTTGCTTCCCGTGTTCTCAATGCAGGCTCTCAGAGAGAGGCGCGATGGTTACTTTGCAGGTCGTTTAGACAGAATCCTTGCACTATGTGGTGGCATCTTTGGAGGTCTGGTGCTATTGGCAATTCTGGTGGCTATATGCTGCGTCTACAGAAAGAAAAAGATGCAGGCCAGATCATTACCTCACTTCAAAATTCAGGTGAAGCGGCCACTGAGCATTCCAAAGGATCCCAATATCAGCAGTGAAGGCATGGAAGATAGTGCCGATGAGACTGATAATTTGAAATCAACGAACGACAACAATAGCAACAACAATAAAATTCCCATCCACCTTCCGAACAAGAAATTCTACGACGAGGATGAGAGCGGACAAACCCTGAAATATGATTTTTCCGATATGCCAAACTCATCGTTGGCCAAGAAAAAAGGTAAAAACGGAGACAGTAACCCATTCTTCAGTCTGTCTAGGAAAAGGGTAGGTTCACAGCCTTCGAATTGTTTTCTAGGGCAATTATGTAATTCTAATTGCAACATCTGGCTTTCTTTAACATGTTCTATTTCTAAAACGATTCTTTCATCTAACAGAAAGGCTCAATAGGAGACAAAAACCAGGACAAAAAGGATGTCATTTACAAACCATCAGCCGATCCACCGAAGAAACAGCCGATTTTCTTCAAGCCTCAGATTTCCTCGGATGAGCATTACGTGGTTAGAAAAGGGTCGGAAAAAGATCTACCATCTGCTCCGTCGCCAATCTTCAATCAAGGTTCGAAAGTGAATGTTAACATCTGGGAAGGATCGCCACTCAACAGAGAGGATCAGCTAGATTCAAGCTTCTACAGGCACAGCACAAGTCCAGCAGCCGAAGAAAATTATCCATACTCGAATGTGTCAACATTCTTTGATCAAAATCACGCGAAAAAGCCTGCCTATCAAAACGCAACCACGAAAACAGATCCCAGTAACATCTACTACTGATGCGACACATGCGTTTTTATGTCGTTATTTTATTGTTAATGTTAGTGATCTTGCCTCTAGATGATTGTGCACGCAATTTTTTATGTGAACATTCCTCGTTTCATGATATCTCGACCCACTTTCAAACATTGTTTACGAGTGGACGACGAGTCCCTCGAGATGATTCTGGTGTTTACCTCGAATCAGATGATGATTCCAGTGTTTACATTAAGTTTTTATCTAATGTGTCTGTCAATTGCTTCTCTGTTGCCCGTACGCATCAGAATAAATCCCAGGCTCCCAAGGCACTCAGACTGATTCAAGTGCCTGCACACAACCCGTATTTTATAACCAACCAAATGCTTTTTGTTCCAGCAAGCAATTTTGTTTTTTCTCAGTATCGTCCCTTTGTGTGAATATTTTTTTATAAATAAATGAGTCAAACCAAGGCTTCAGTTGAAAATTTTACCTAGAAGCTGCAACTACCAATTAAGAAACAAAGCATCAAAGAGCATAGAAATTTGAAAGCCTCTTTGAAGCTCCCAAGACAAAAGTTTATCTATTGCAGAAACGAACAAATGAGACGGTCAGATGTGGGATAAACTCGAGGAACTCGTGCCAACCCTCATCTGCACAACACGATAACTGACCTAACATTCACACCTAACTAATATTTTAAAGAGGATCTCGAAACATTAAATCACGAAAAATGAAATGTATCTTGGAGAGTTACAAAAGTTATGACGACGGTCGTCAAAAACGAAAATTTCTAGAAACTTCCGAAGAATGCGACTGCCCACCAGACAGATAAGAGCTCTTCACTCGGGACCCCCTCTCTGTAAATAAATGAATCATTTTAATGGAGTCCGTTAATCACAACTCGCTAATATTCGTCCTTAAAGTCCAAAGCTACGACATTGTAATTTACTAGTCATAAAATCATTAATCATGATTAAGATTTATTCATTGTATGAATTGCATCCCAAGATTGGCACAAATTCCAGTCAGTCAATTTAAGGAATGCAAGCTCTGTTACAATGTGAGACTATTGAGTAATATTTCCTGGTCTTAAGTATAATTTCATGGAAAATGTGTTGGACCAAATGTAAATAAGTCTCAAGAGTTTATAAATACCATGCATATGCAACTCATACATCTACCTCTGAATCATTATGAATGCATCAGCAAGCATGCATTGCATTATTGTAGTTTAAACATTGGATGCTGACTAAATAATTTATTTCTTCATTTTTGATTCGTCACAGCGTGAAACACAAAAAAATTCCTATTCCCACCAGCCCAACATCCAAATAGCTTACACAGATGTAATCAATCTCTTCTTGGCTGATTGGCTTGCGACGGAATCTCAGCGGAAGAGACCATTCCTCGATGCCCGAACCTTTGGGCCTGCCGGTCGATCCCGAAGATGAGGAGGACGACGCTTGGGGTTGATGCTGCTGCATGGCTGGTTAACCATCATTTGCCAACAGTTACATAAACAATCCGTGGTAAAACTATTGCTTTCACAGATTGTTAATTCCCATTATTGTACTTACTTAATATTAATAGAAATGCTCATTATAGTAGTCAAATGCTAGGCTCCTTAACAAGTACTGAATAAAGTTTATTTCTAAATGAACCACTCGCATTCTGGGTTTCATTCAAAGGAGAAACTATTGACTAAAGCTACACAAAGAAATTGAGAAAGCCAGTTTGACAAACGATAATTTATGCCATAAAAATGCTACAAACAAAATTCGCATATAAAAATCATTAGCTCTTAATTAGCCTTTACTTTCGTTTAGTTTCCGGATCAAAATATGGCATTTCTTCAATTCAAGATTAATTGCCAATATCAGAAGTGCGTTTACTTTATAAAAAATATTAAACTAATTACAAAATTAATGAAACCAAAACCGAATATTTACCAGCTCCCAAACGATTAGGAAACTTTATCAGTGGTATGTGCTTTGCGACCTGTGTTACATTTAAAGGCTATACATTCAAGCGTAAATTTAAAAAATAAATCTTTATTAAAATAAAGAAATCAATAAACAAGTAGTTAATCATCACTATCGCAAATATTGATAAAACTATGTATATAGTCAATAAAAAACTGATGTTCCGGATAACCTTTATGATGCCCGTTGAAGCCATGTTACCAAAACAAAGACGTAACAGTGATGAAGAGAAAGATCTAACTTCGTATAATTTCAATATACTTGACTTAATGAGTTCTGAAATTAAATAAATGTTATAATTACTATGTTTGTAATATATAACTAAATAAAATGTTTTAATGTGCGAATTTTAAATTATGGATTTATTATTTATTCCATTTCCGTGGTAGGAACCTATATTTTTTATCATTCCCCTTTGACTTAAACATTCTTCACATACTAAACGTTTTTAATTAATGAAAGCTTATTAGGCCTATAAGATAAAAAAAATTCAGATGTTAATGGGAAGGAGCTTGGCCAACCCAGTAAGCTCCCCTAACTTTGCTCCAGCTAAAATAAGACGAATTTAATTGCCCTCCTGAGTTATTCAGAAGTCTGTTCGAGCTCGTTCAGTGGCTGTGAAATGTGCCATTAACCAAATACGTTTATCATCATCTTGCAAACTTGAAATAATGTTATTGCAAACGTCCTTTTTGAACACGTATGATAAACTCTTTCAACTTTAAATCATGTACATCACCGAAAATCACAAAGTTCATAAGAAATATCATGCCACTGACTAAAACTGTAATTCTGAAATCAGCTAGGTGATTATCATCTCCATATTGTTTATTACTAAAATCAGGAAGCCATACTTCCATAGATTCATCTCTTAAAGAGTACTTAGAAGTGGTTGGGCCCATGGGAAACGTCCACAGCCCGAGGTCAACGTTGTTCAACTCAACACGACACAAGTCATTCCACTGGAATGGATGCATGTGAAATGTTCTCTTTAATACTAGCTTGGGATTAGGTGAGGCTGGAAGTAGAAATCTGAATTTTAAGATAGAGCCACTTTGAAACGACATTCCACAGGTTAGATTGGAGGGCTGATTTGACAAGACATTAGCCATAAAATGGACAGACTCCAAGGAAAACAAAGTGCCATTGTGAGATGATCTGAACTTGTGATGAAACTTGGATAATTCATCACACAAAATTATTTTGTCGCAAATTTTGGCAGGGCGAGGATGAGTTTTGTAATAGAACAGGGCTAAGTAGCTGAAGACAGTTTTTTTATTATACATTTTCTCCCTGTAACTTTCGAAAGATATATTCTCAGCTTTGGAAGTGTAGAGGATTTTATGAGTACCCTCCATTATAAATTCCAATGACTCATCAAAAGGAATTGGATCTAAGAGATGTTGACGGTAGCAGATCCAAGTATTACCATTACTTCGACTTGTTAGAGCCAAAGGAACACCCACAAATGAGTAACTTGTGTTAGCAGCACCAGCAAAACCATGGGCATAACTGAAATAATCTTCCAATCCTGTTCCCCTGACTTTGGGAGTGTTGAGGCCATCAATGTAGACCAAAGGATCTGCTTGCAAGGCTGCCCATCTCTCTATGAGAGACCCTTCGAGATTTGGTCTCAAGTTGTGGACTTCAACCCCAACTCCTACCAAGTGACCCCAACCTCCATCTGCCTCAACCACTGTGCGCCTTTTGTCAGTTTGACCAGAATGAAATACTTGTGAGATGTGCAGGTGACCAGTGTGGATAAGATCGTAGAAATTTGTCGATTCACTCAGTTGATAGCAGACCATTTTGGTTTGATCTTCTTGCTGTTTCAAAGAATAAGGGGAATATTTCAACTTGATCTGAGCACTCTTCCAAAATGGCATGGGGAGATACAAATATCCAACATTCAACAGTTTATTCCTTGTGAACTGACCTTCCAAACCAAAATGGCAGTTTCTGTTCATTCTTCCATAACCAGCACCTCTGAAGTCATTTGGAAGACCTTGAGATATGAACAGAGATTCAATGGAAGCATTTACTTGTGGTGAAAGAGCTCCATCATAACTGGCAGTTAAAAAAATGCCACCCCAATTTTGTACTACCTTTTCATTTTTCATGTGGAGAACAGTCATCAACATGGATGTGATGATACCTGAATGCTCATCTGCCTCGTACAATGTCAACTCTTTGTTTGGTTTCAGAGGGGCACAAAATAAATTGCAACCAAGATCAGATTGGGGACCATTTGAAATGGGATCTTGCAAAAGTTTGGCTAAAATTTCGAGATCTTCAACGTTTTCTTTGTTGATGCTAGTTGTTGAATCTTGCAGACCTAATGGAACCTTCATGTAAGATATGCTTGAATATTGTTTAACAGGACATTTCAGTTCGTTGCTGACACATTCGACCGTCATATTTAATAAATTTGGAGGGTAATCGTTATCATCAATGTAATAAACTTTTGCACTTCTGCTGTAACATAGTTGAGTGAAAGCTCCTATGCCCGACAAAGGGTTTATGTTACGAGAGGTAAGTGGGTGGAAGAAAGGGTAACTTCTTGACATCACAATCTCTTGCAATGTATGTGAAGTAGCCATGTCATCTAGTTCAATGACAATTTTTAAATTGTCCATGTCATCAACAGTGAGGCTGTCAATTTTATCTGGAAAGCTGGAAAATGGAGGCAGGACGTAAATCCGATATAAGCATCCACAGCCATAGTCTTCAAATAATTTTACAGTACTTTTTTCGTATGACAAATGAAACGAAAAGTCTGGAGAAAGCGGATTTGCAGTGTCAGGATTAGAGCTGGTCATTTCAGAAAATGTTACATGCCTCTTCCTGTTTGGTAAATGAATCAAATGATACCTCTTAGCAAAGTAGCTTCGACGGTCTATCATGCTTGATAATCCATAAATCTCCAAAGAATAACTCTCGGTCTGCCTCTGCAAGGAGATATCAATGTCCACTTTCCACGATTTATATAATTCCAACAATTTAGTCCTTCGTGGATAATTGTAATATAAAAAACACACGAGAAATATAAGGATAACATGTTTTCTAAAAAAGTAGCACTTTCTACAAAAAATAATAAACAAATTCTTCATTTACAAACGTGCACCGATTAAAACCAAAACATTGCAGGTACTAATACAGGTTTAAAACGGACTTCAAAGCTGCCAATTCAAATTAAATTAAAACCGAGCAAACAAAATGTTTTTAAATGTAAATTTTACTGATAATTATGCTTAATAATCAGAAAGTTTTACGATTTTTATTAAGATTTGAGCTACAAAAAAAAAATTACTTGACGTTTATTGCTTCGCCTTTAGTTGTTTGTATTTAACCTTAATTGCTTGCCCTAATCATAAGTTTTTAGAATTTACTATAATAATAAACCTTTTGCTCAACGATATTGTCATAACATTATCATATGGATTTTGTTGATCAGTAAGAACGGGTTAGTACCGGAAAGCAGATCGAAATAGGGCATTTGATAGAAAGTTAGTTTGATCAGGTATTTGGATTCTGAATAATTTACTAGTTTAATTTGTTTTTATAATTATCTGGCCAGATCTTGTCGCGTTCCCCTTACTTGCGCTGCTTGTATTTTTACATTGATTCATGATGCATGCACCAAAGTTACAACGTTTTTATTTGTTAACAGTTGAAATCAGTTTTCGATCTTTATTGCTTTTAAAGTGTTTTTATGAGCTGTTGTCATATTTTGTTTAAAATGCCGTGGTTATTTAAAAATAGACGGAGTAACTTTAAAAAATTGAAGCTCACTGTTCCAGATTCAAACAAGGGTCTGTTATTGCATTTTGTTGTTGCTATTTTGTTTTTATTTTCCTATTTTGTTGCATTGATATGGCAAAATGCTTGAGCCCACATCACATAAAATTCATCTTTATTCAGAGAACAAGCCTTTGCTTCACTCCAAAAGTGCTAGCTCCCTGCAGTCTCAATTATCATCATCATCACCATCAATACCTGAGGTCATGTCGGGCAGTCTTGTCATTCCCATTGCCATCTGGGGCAAGAACCCTGTCACACACTGCGTGTCGAGCATTCTCATGACCCCTGACCAAAGCCACATTGTCACTGGTTGCCACGATGGCCACCTTGCCATTTGGTCTTGTGAAGAAAACTTGAAGGTAGGCTGGGTTTATTAATTTATATTTATGATTTGCATATGCAAATCTGCTATAAGCATTTTTAACATTAGTAATATTGGATGGAGCTTGAAATCCATTGGTTGGAGATTGATTGAACAAATTGGGGTATGAACGGTATGAACGATGTCATTCTTCATGCTGCTTGTGATTATTTGATCAGGTGCTATTTTACATAAATCTTAACTTTTAAATGAAATGTGAGGGTTTCCACGTTGACGAGCTTAACATAATAAATTTTAACCCAAATGACAAGAAATTCAACAATTAGCCTAGTATTAAGTTGTAAATATTATTAATAATTATATTGTTGCTTGCCGTAACTTGTGCTGATTTTATGCGAAAGTATCGCAAGCTGTGTGTTTACGCAACAAATTACAAAATATATTCTGCAGGTCTCACCACAAATGATCCTCTTTGGCCATACCTCTCCTGTGACCTGCCTGGTCATGGCTTCTTCGTCCGACGAACAAAACTACGTCGTCAGCTCTTCTGATAACGGGTGAATTCTTGAACAGATGTGTCGTTGGCAATTATTTATCCTCATTACGTATTCCCAAACATTAATAAGGCTTGAGTGATGAATGCATGCATAATAATTTATTGTAATGTATATAATTTATTATAATTAACTTTTATAAATAATTATTACAAATTAATTTGAACTTAGTAGCATTAGCTTCATTGGCAGTAATATAATGATGATGTATCATCATCAATATCTTAGTAATTGTTAAGACTTGAGTAATTATTTCTCATTAATTAACATAATTGCTCGTGCATGATGTTTGCAGTGAGATGTGCTTGTGGGATTTGTCAGATGGAAGATGTGCTCAGCACAACAGAATGTCTGTGGTGCATAGCCACATGCAGGTTATAGCACTCTTGCTCACTCACTCACTCACTCACTCACTCACTCACTCACTCACTCACAATTTGGTAATTAAAAATAATTCCTCCTCTTCGAAAGCCAAGAAAGCGGAAGTATTTCTGGTGACATTCGATTTAGCGGGAATATCTCGGCCTTCGTTCCGAATAACTCGCAAGAATGCTCGTCGTTCATTGGTTGAGAGGAATTTATATAGCGCTGACGAACCGAGGAAGGAATTGAATGCCACGCGTGAGGGTTCAGTGGATAACTAACCAAGCGAAGGATGTTGCTAATGCGATTATGATGATGATGACGATGACGACGATGATGACGACGATGACGACGATGATGACGATGATGATGATGATGATGATGATGATGATGATGATGATGATGATGATGATGATGATGATGATGATGATGATGATGATGATGATACGACGACGACGACGATGACGATTACGACGACGATGATGATGATGATGATGATGACGGCGACGACGACGATCGTTGATGTCTGCTGGTGCAAATAGT
>MPNW01000343.1:57002-99538 GCA_011800805.1 Hirudo medicinalis
TGTTGTTGTTGTTGTTATTATTATTATTATCATGAATTTATAATATTGACAGTTATTATTAATGACTAATAATGACCCCTAAAAGCAGTCTTACCATTCATCAGCTTATTATTATTATCATTTATTATTATTATTATTACTATTACCACTATCATTAATTATTATTGACGTCTCCAGATTTACGACGCATGCGACTTTTCTGTCCTCTGCTCAGAGTCGAGTCGCATCGGGGAGAGGTGGATGGGTGGGGAGTTCATCTCCACTCACAAGGTCATCGTCTGGAGCAACAGGGGACGGGGTTACCTCTATCATCTGCCCAGCAAGTAAGTCCATCCGCTCGTGATAATTTTGCATAAGTGTCATTTTCCAAAAGACATTCTCATGACCTGCTCAAATGTCATTTATGTGGTCATTATTGATGATGCAATCAACATTATGTTATTCTAATCATGCATTATTAAATTATGATAATGTTTGTTAATTTGCTTAAATAATTATGATAATGTTTGCTAATGATGATGATGATAACGATGATGATGATGATGATGACCAGACTCCTGAGAAACAGGATGATCAGGTAAACAAATATTTTTGGGGAGGACTTTTAGGTCCAGCTAAGAGCACAATTGTCAAGTCATTTGTGGAGTCATGCACCAATGAGTCTAATTAGGGACTCATTAATTATTCAAATGCCACAACGTTTTTTTGTTCTGATTGGTTGCTTCCAATGATTAAGCTTGGAATCTCAGATAATGTTTTATCATCAGCTCTGTCGTTACAATCGTAGTCATCGCCGGTGTCGCCTTCATCATCATCATCGTCGTCGATTTCATTGTAATCATCATCATCATCATCTTATGGTAATTTGTAAATTTTAATCGAGACATTGAATGAAAGCTTTTTTTCTGAACAAGAGTTATTTTATTTTGTACAATTTTATGCTAACTATTTATTAAGCGAACAAGTCATGCACATTAACATTTATGACGTGTCGTCTCGACCGATTGTTTCATAACCGATTTGACAACTGATCCGTTGACTCTTTTCAAAGAGATGACGATGACGATGACAGAAGCAAATTAAGTTACGACTTCAGGTTTGTTTTTCCACTTTCGACCGACGAGTTCCCTTTCCTCACCGAGTGCATGAGCACTGGAACCAGTGACATTGTTATTGTTATGCAACTTTCACCGATTTTCACAACTTTCATTATTTATTTTTATTTTCCCAACCAAAAAACAGTCTTAAATGAAACAATCAGTCTGAAAAAAGAACCACATCCTAAAATATTTAAAGTCCCCAAACACGGCTCGGGATCTCCTCAGAACCATGAAAATGAAATGAAATGAACTTAACTAAATAACTGAAACTGTGCATGCACGATTCGTCGTAAACCAAAATTGAAGAACACTCAACAAACAAAAATTCATTCAAATGCTCTTCTTCTGTAAGCAATGACATGGAAGGCACCAGTTGTCCTCTGATCCTTACGACCCACTTCTTGCTTCCTCCCTTCTGGTTGACTTCTTTAATTTGTCTGCAAGCAATTTCTTGCAGTCCTCCCTGTCTTCCTTTGACAAATCATGGCTTAGGATAACTTTGTTGAAGCTTTCACTATCTTTCAATCTGCTGCTGTTATCCAGATCCATGTTCTTGGTACTTTGTTTGTCAAACATCACCAGAACAGGTCTTGGTTTTGAAGCATTTTCATATTTTTTACCAATTCTGAATATTTCAATTATCTTTTTATCCATTTTTTTATTTGCAACTTCTTTCAGGAGATGACTAAAGTTCTTGGTCTTTAGACTTGGAGTTGGTGAAATCTTCTTTCAAATTGTAAATTCTGCCTCCTATCTTTTGTTTATTTCCATCTTTGTCCTTTGTCATTGAGCCCTGAATTTTTCCAATCTTTGCTGGGGCACGACATTATTTTTAAACAAGCTAGACCACTGTTTAGTCTCCAATTTGTTTTCATCCAGCTTTTGGAAAGAAACTTTGTTTACTTCGTTCAGATTTTCCTGAAGTTCCTCTATTTGCTTCCCCTGTTCCTTGATTGTTTCAACCAATTTATCAGTTGCCATGATAATCATTTTCATTTCTTTGACATCCTCAATCAAGTTTTTGAATTCTTCTTTTGAAACTTTTGCATTTCTTCTGCAAATTTCTCCAGGCAATCCTCACGCAAATGAAAACCGAGAAGTTCGGCTGCACTTCTCGGCCTCTGCGCATTTATTCCTTCGGGAACTCATTCAATGATTCGAAATGTCCACCGAAGATTTAATGGCTGCAATTGAAGAATGAAACGAATGATAACAGATTATTTAATGCAAATTTTTCATGAATTTGAGCATGTACAACTCGTTTATACGAGATTACTCGCTGATTTATTATTATTATTATTATTATTATTATTGATATATTATTTTTATTATCTTATTATTTCCTTAAATACCAACTTTATTTAGTCAGTAAATCTTAAATGTATTTTGTATGAAGGTAGTTCTTAAATGTATTTGCTTGTAATCTTATTAGTGCTAAATAGTTGTTAATTATGGTAATAATAATAACAGTAATAATAATAATAATAATAATAATGAATTACTAACTCTATTGATCCAAAGAAATGACCAACCTTTATGTGGCATTTTGATGTCATTGATTTCATTATTTGCTTTTGTCGTCTGCTTTTCTCCCTGTTTTCCTCCACTAACAATTTTAATTTCAAGCTTCTTGACTAGATTCCTTTTGATTGTTTTAATACTAACTTCAAATATTTCATGATTGATTTTATACGTTATAAATTGCCATTCATTAGTTTTACTTTTTGTTAAGTGATTAAATAAGATTTTCATCATAAGTTTTACATGTGAGGGGTTTTGCTATTATTGAATTTCATTCTGATTGGTTGTTATTTTTAACCTCTGACCTACTTACAGCACCAATCCAAACAGTAGCAACTACAGGTCATCAGACCAGGTCGTGTCGGCTCCGCTGCCCTATCTAGTGTTTGATCTTCCCTGTGACAAGGTCATCTTTAAATTATCAATATTAGGTCCATCACTGTTGCTATTTTAAAATCTTCTAAGTTTCTATTATCATAAATGTCCTTATTTTCATCATCACCGTCGTCTCGTTAACATCATCATCATCATCATCATCATNTTAAATTATCAATATTAGGTCCATCACTGTTGCTATTTTAAAATCTTCTAAGTTTCTATTATCATAAATGTCCTTATTTTCATCATCACCGTCGTCTCGTTAACATCATCATCATCATCATCATCATCATCATCATCATCATCATCATCATGGGCAACTTCCCACAAATGCATCATTGCTATTCTGGCAGCCTTTGGATTGCAGTCCGGTGATGACCTACATTCTGCGAAGGAGGGAGGGCGACAACAAACTCCTACTGAGAGGTGATTCGATGGGCAGAATTTGTATCTGGGTCGTGTTGGGTAAGGACAATCCTGCGTCGGGCTCTGTGGACGGAGAAGCAAGGAACCCGAGGATTATAAGGCAGACGAGTTTCGAGAATCTACCTGGTTGGTTGTGAAGCACTCTCATTGAGTTGTTGTTGTTGTTGATGATGGTGATGATGATGATGGTGGTGATGATGATGATGATCAACACGATGATGATCAAATGATAATGTCTGACTGGAAAATCAACAAGATTAATATTATGATTTGACAACTTTCACAGCAGTGTCATTGACAATATTCATGGCAAAGTTGATGCAACGATGACGGTGATTATAATTTGTCACAAAGTTGATGATGTTGATTTTATTTTTCTCCCCATCTTGAAGTGATGAAACCATCGGGGACGGTCACGTGGTGTGAGGAGTGGAACAACTCCCTTCCTCCCCCTGAAGGGATACTCGACCATTTGGTGAGGATTCGTTACTTAATTTAGTAATAACCTAAAGCAACCAAACACTGAAAAGCATGACAATATAAACATCTAAAGTGATGTGATTGATGGTAGCACCAATTATTTTTTTTTACTTCCTGATAACTTCCCGAAATCAACGAATTAATCAAAGAATTCATTCCAGAACGACACGGCGACTGCGAGCAACAGCATCCAAGTGACGTCCACAGTTTTCATGTCGTCCTGTTGCAGTCTGGCTTGCGGGAGAAGCGACGGGAGCATCGTCATCGTGTCGGCCACCCAGGCCATCGCCCGACAGCTCTTTGAGGATCCCCTGGGTGGAAAGGGTGGGTGAGATGTTGTCATTGATGGTGGTATCTAATTATTGATAGTTTATTATTTTAATAGTTTACTAATTAAGTGAGCAAATAATAAATAATATAAAATAATAAATATAATTATTTTAAATAGCTTCTACTCAATCCTTTGTTTGTATCTGTAGCTGTTGTAATTACAACTTGTGTTGTAATTGTAGTACTTTGTAATTGGAATTTGCTGCTCTCTTGATCATCCACACATTTCTATATCACATGGTAATTCCATCACCACTGGCAACAAAACTGCCATTACCACCTCATCATCATCATCATCATTGTCTTTCCTTCTCTCAGCAGAACCCCTCCCGCACAAGTTGCTCTCGGGTCACAGAGGTCGGGTCAACTGCCTGTTGTACCCGCACAACGAGAGCAGTCGATACAACCACAACCACCTGGTTTCGGGAGGTCAGGACTTCTGCGTCCTTCTCTGGGACGTTTCGCAGGGCACCAAGTTGTTCTGCTTCTGTGTCCACGGAGGAGAGATACTGCAGCTGCTCGTGCCGCCCGAGAATTGTAACGTGCGTACGACGATGATGATGATTATGATATAGTTCCTTTTATTTGTTTCACAATATTTATGACTTGTTATCATTGTATAATATAATTATATAATAATTTGATGCATTCTATAAAGCTCTATAAAACAGTCATAATTAATGTAAGACTGTTACTTTCTATTTATAGAATTTACATTTTTTTGTGAATTGCTTTGCGTCGTTTAATGTCTTGTTTTGCTTCCATTCGTGGTTTTTGTGACGATGATCCGAGTGCCAATAAGCATTCTGTGCATCGTTTTAGTGGTTGATTTCATGATTTGATTTATTTTAAAAGATAATCAATAATTTCATTATTAAATTGCAATTCAAATCTCCACGACCCCAGTCGAGCGTCCTTGTGAGCGTGTGTGCCATTGCTAGCGATCACTCTCTCTCGCTGCTCTCGCTCAGAGACAGGAAGTGCATCCTGCTCGCCTCCCGCCAGCTCTTTCCAATCCAGGTGGTGAAGTGGAGGCCGCACGACGACTTCATCGTCATCGGATGCACAGACGGAACCGTTTACGTGTGGCAGATGAAGACGGGTTGGTTTACCATGAAGGATGGATGGATGGATGGATGGATGATGGATGGATGGATGGATGGATGGATGATGGATGGATGGATGGATGATGGATGGATGGATGTATGATGGATGGATGGAAGAATCATTTGCTGTCTTTTTAGGTCACCTGGATAGAGTGGTCCACGGGGTGGTGGCAGACGACATTTTATCGGCATGCGATGAAAAGTGCGATGCTGCCGAGAAGCTCTCGAATCCGACCGTGACGGTCACTCAGGCCTTCAGACGTCACAACATTGCTACCTTTAAACACCTAGCTCAGCAGCATCTCAAGAAAGTTTGTTTAACCTTGAAAACCCTTTCTTACCTGTAATGTAATTTGTTATGATTTGTTGCATTGTAAAGCATAGATTTGGGCAGATAATAAATAAATGAATGTAGAATAGAAGCTTCTACTGAAAATGAAGTTTAATGAAGTGAAAATGATATCTTTAGCTGCAATTTATGTCATCATCAGATCTAATAATATATAATATCAATCACTTTCATCATCATCATCATCATCATCATTATCACATTACCCCAACCCCTGGCAGGCTCAGGATGCCATGGAGCAGAAATCCTCTTTGGACAAAACTCCTCACCCAAGTCTCATCCAGAAGACTCAGAACCTCCTCCCGATGGCAGTTCAGGGACTCAGGTCCAACCCCAGGGATTCCGATTCGCACGTCGTTTACTTCAATGCCGAGGCTCTCATTGGTCGGTTTGCAGCTCAACAACTACTTGTGGAAATTGATGCTAATTGTTGAGGATGGTTGATGATGTTGAATTAAATACGTTCTTATCATTTGCTCTAATGATAACGATAATGACAGTGACAATGGCAATAATAATAATAATAATAATAATTATGATAATTATAAGGTGCAAATTTAATTATCCTATTAATTAATTTAATTTTACAAAACCCCAGTGCAACTCCTGAGTGAGGAGTACTCGTCCCTCTCCCCGAACACCCTGGAAAACCTCGGCTTTTACACGAAGGTTCTTCAGGATCAGAACCTCTCCGACACGCAGAAGATGTTTGTGGGTTGGTGACGTCACTCGGTTAATATTAATGAGCTCGAATAATTTAGTCCAACGAGTTAAACAACCTGCAACTGAATCAATATGCAGATCTACATTATCTATGCAATTAAAATATTCAAGAATATTAACAATATTAGAGAATATTAAGATATTCAAGAATATTAAGATATTCAAGAATATTAACAATATTAGAGAATATTATGATATTCAAGAATATTAACAATATTAGAGAATATTAAGATATTCAAGAATATTAACAATATTAGAGAATATTAAGATATTCCAGAATATTAACAATATTAGAGAATATTAAGATATTCAAGAATATTAACAATATTAGAGAATATTAAGATATTCCAGAATATTAACAATATTCTTGCTGCCCGCACGCAGCATAAACTTGTTCTTCTAACCTTTCTTGTTTATAGAGAGACATTTGTTCGTCGGCAGATATTTTCTCAAAAGTTAGAAACAAGGCAGACGACGTTTCTAAGAAGATCCAATCGAAAGTGGACACAGCTGTTAAGGTATTTTTAGTATTAATTAATGCCATTAAGGTATTTTTTTAGTATTAATGCATGTTTATTATTAGTTATTGCGGTAATGACATTTATATTTCTTATGCTTAATTTATAATTCTTTGGCATTGTTCGTTACAACTATGTCTGCAATTGTGAGGTTTTGTGCTTAAAGTTATCGTGTTATCTGTTGACATCTTTCTGTTGTTGCTGAAAATTCTTATTGATGGTTGCTCCTACTGAATGTGTCATAGTTATTTTTACCATATCATAATACTTATTTCCACAGACCAACAACAGCAACCAATCGCTATCTGGATCGAGTAATCCTTCTTCCGATTCGCCGGGAGCGAGCAGACCCGACCCGCCCAACACTCTCAAGAGCCAATCGAGCACAGCGGAACAGGAGGTGGGATTTTCTTCGACCCTCAAGATTTGTCAGATCCTCATGAGTTGTCTCCATGCATGGGATTTGGATCCCGACGTTGACAGAATCAGCATTACAAAGCTCGGATTGTTGAAACCGAAGTGAGTGAACTTTTGGCTTGAGGTCATTCATTGCCATGTGTATATCATTATGTCATAATATTGCCATTCACAACTTGATGAGTTGATGATGATCATCATCATCCATCATCATTCCTCTTCATCATTTTTACATTTATCACAGTTTTTTTTTGTTTTATTTGCATTACTCATGTTTAATGTTGAGATATTTCTCAATGCTTGCTCTATTAAATCAACAATCAAATCGATTTTTGATCAATCAAAGTTGTCAAGGGCTGGCAGATGACAACATGTTAGTTAGTTTAAATGTAGTACAAGAATTGAATCCTAATTTCAGTCGTACAGTATCATTTGGCTACCTCTCACCTGGGGGCCACATGTCCCTCAGACTCCCCTCGGCCAAACTGCATCCCGGTGGAACCTCCCTCTCATCCAAGAAACAACCTGAGACTGTCCAGGAGAGGTTCATCCAGTCGAGTAAGAATCCATTCTTTCAGGATCAGGAGCTGGTGACACCCGACGAAACTGAGGTAGAAATTGAACAGGTCAGAAGTTAATATTATTATTACTATTGTTACCGTCATTATTATCATAATCATCATCATCATCGTTATTATTATTATTATTATTATTATTATTATTATTGTTGTTATTATTAATTACCACCATTTAAAATGTCATTGCCAACATTTTGTACAATTGAATGGTGCATTATGATGTTGCTTCATCATTTTGTCAACGTCACGACCGTGAGAATGTCATCAGCATGAGGAATATTCATCAACACAGTAACCATGTCACAATGATCATTATCAAAATCATGACCAGGTGGACGTGAAGATCCACTGGCAGATTTCAAGTGCCGTGACCACCCAGCACCTCCTCTCCATAATATCCCTGACCAACACCCTCACGGCCATGTCGAACTCGACATTCATCAAAACCGTCGTCCAGCCGACCGACAAGGAAGCGTCCGATAAATCGAACGCCACTCAAGCTATTGAGGAGAAGGAGGAGAAACAGGAGTGGGTGATGATGATGATGATGATGATGACAGTGATGGTGATGGTGATGATGGTGTCGAAGCTGGTGATGATGTTGGTATGTTGCTGTAAATTTCTTTTAATGCTTAATGTTATGGTGATGATGTTGTGGTGATATAGTTGAAATAAGTTGTAATTGATGTTAAAGCTTGGTACAACAACAACAACAACAACAACGACCTTGCAAAATTGATTGGCCAGGTTTTGAATAATTAATTAATTGCATCGAGTTGATTGGTTACTTCTGGTTACATGTTTATTTGTGCATCCAACAGAGAAATCAAAGAGGAGAGTTCGGAAGAAGCTGACATCAACAACTTACATCAGTCTCAGTGCAAACAAGGTAGCGACTGATGACGACGACGACTACGATGATGATGATGATGATGACTTGTGCAGTGCAACATAATGCAATGACACTATGACATTTACACCAACATTGTAATTATTATTGTCGTAATAACAATTGCCACTTTTAATATTCCATTCCAGGTTGGAGCTTGATGGCAGCACTCCACTGTGTCCTTCTTCCTGATTTGGTGGGGAAGATGAGGTTCAAACCACCCCAACTGGAGATGCTAGCAAGGAGGTGGCAAGACAGATGTCTTGAGGTGATTGATTGATTAATTGATTGATTGGTTAATTGATTGATTTATTGATTGATTGATTTATTGATTGATTGATTGGTCGGTTGTTTGACTGAGTGATTTTTTTATTGTCTGATCTATATTCTTTAGTGACACTCCTTTGGTGATCATGATGAAAAAGACGAAATACAGATTCACGTGCATACGATGTAACATTATTCCCCATGACTCTATTCTTCCACTAACACACATTATTTACAATCTACACATCTGTCTGTCTGTCTGTCTGTCCACCTCACCATCCACTTAAGTGATTCATTTATTTAATGACAGCATTCGACTCATTTCCCTTGTAAATAATTCTTTTAAATGCTTTCTAAATTTTTAACCATCTCTTGAAGATCCTTGCGATTAATTTGTCAATGATGTTAAAAAAAAATCACTTTTGAATGCTCAGTAGTATAATAATTATTTAGTATTATAATAAGTATAATATTATTTATATTATTTAATTATTCATAGTATAATATCACTCATACAATCACAGATTAGAGAAGCCTCTCAGCACTACTCTTGGCCGAGCTGAGGCGCTTGGGACCGGATGGGAGAAGGGCAGTGGTTAGCGAGTGGAGCCAATACCTGCCCACCCATACCGATACTTCGTTGACCTTCATGACCTCGGAAACCCACCCGGGTTCGCAGGGTGGTTCGGCCACTCCGAACAGGGGCGTCCAATTCGGTTCAACGGCAACACCCTACGGACCACCTGCTGATGAGGAAGATGATGATGATGATGATGGAACTCTTGATGGGAGTAAGTCAACCAAGTGCAGATGGTTTTTAAGATGTTGGCGATGATTCTGAGATGATGATGATGATGATGATGATGATGGTGGTGGTTGTGGTAGTGATGATGATGATGATGACTGCTGTTGTCTGGGTGTTGGAGCTTGTGATTCTGATGCTGATGATGATAATATTGATCAAATTCCAGCAGGGACTTGCATCCTTTCTTTGCATAAACTTTATGACTAACGATTATTGGGTCATTAATGCGATTAGTTGGTTTCATCGCAGAGATGCAGAATGCTACTTGATGAAGTTGGCATCCATTATTTTTATGCCTGCAAATTTTACAACTTGTTGACATTGTAGCTGAATTTTTAAGTTATTCTTTGGCATTCCTCCGTTTTAAAGTTTTATTTTCTGAATTTGTTTTGTTTCGTTGATACGACATGCAAACATCCCTTTGTCTTGTTTTAAACTTACGAGCTGAGAAATGAGTAAATCAAGTGATTACATGTAAATGCCACTGCTTAATGAAAGCAGATTCACACGAAATCCTGTGAACTGGTCATTTGTATTCAGTTGATTTTTTGAGGGTCTCGTGCGTCCGAACAGGACGTGGAGGCACAGCAGTACCTGGTGCAGAACACCGTCGCCTTTACCGCCCCACGTGGGAAAGCATCGAGCCGACCTGCACCCCCTCGGTGCACGAGCCGCACGGTTCATTTGGAATGCTAGGTTATGAGTAAAAACTGATGTTAAGTTGAGATTTAGTGATGAGTCATCTAACAACAGGCAATGATTTTTATGTTAGGTAGATACTAGAGGTAAAAGTAACAATAATAATCACACTGGAAATTAAGTCGATCGTCCGATTAATGCGGCTTAAGAAATATTTTGATTGAAAATTATGGCTAAAAATCTGCTAACAACGTTACATACAAAAGGTTTAACCAAATAGTCGATCCTTAATTAATCGTAGAACGAACAAATAACAACGTAACAACGACCTGGAGATGAATCTCCGAATATCACAGTATCAATATTGATAATGTGATTTTATCATGTTAATCATTCATTAGTTTTGACATTATCCCAGCTTAGTTACAACTTCAATGTGAAGAATCTGCGATCATATTTGGGCAGTTTTGTGATCCTGATGAGCCTTACATGTAATGGGCTGAAACATTCAAAATGTAATACATTATTCAAAATGTAATACATTATTCAAAATGTAATACATTATTCAAAATGTAATACATTATTCAAAATGTAACATATTTTTCAAAATATAATATATTATTCAAAATATTAATGACTGAAAAGACAAAGTCAATCACAATAAGGGTTTGTATTGTTTATAACATGAGTACAACATGAGTATGTAGCCAGAATCCTTTAGGTAACATATAATATAGATTGTAATAATAGATTATCTTCAACAACTGATGATTTTATTTCTTATAATAAGTACGGATGAAATTATTACTAGTAAATAATGCTGTTGACGTTGACGCTCACTGCTTCACTTCCTTCAGCTCTTGTGAGTCTCTTATATACAAAAAGAGGTTTGAATCCAAACCAAACTGGAATTCAGAACCAAACTTGTGATAACCTCGACTGGATCAATCCGAATTTGAGTCACAATACTATGCTCTTTTTCTGTTGTTGTTGGTGGTTGTTGTTGTTGTTATGATGGAATGAATGAATGTTTGGTCATCTATAGAGTGATGCAAGACCTTTAGTACACCTTGAAGTACACGTAAAGATGAACTTGCAATGTTAGTATGATTGATTATAATGACCATGCCATTGCATCTTCAGGCGAATACTTAACTGGTGTCCCACAAGTTCAAAGGTCGAGTGTAGGTCTCCAGCAGCACAGCAAACAGGCCACGGCCATCGTCATGATGGGCGTCGTCGGCGCAGAATTTGGGGTCTCCATCGAAGGTCAGAGGAGTCGCGAAAGCACCAATCAGAAGGAGACCGATGCACCTGCTGCGACCAATTGCAATGGAGGAGTGGCAGACGGGTTCAGTGTTGGAAATTACGCTCATGCCAGGCACACCAGTGGGTTGTTCTTGTGGTGCTTGTATTTGGTTTAACTCTTCAGAAAGTTGGGTGGCTGTGATTATTAACAATAACTCGACAATCTGCCCACTTCACCTTTCAAAGTGTTTAAGCTGGATTGAAACTATTCTCAAAATCTCAGTACTAATCATTTATTAGAGAATATTATCTAATAAATTAATTATTATTTTTTATATTGTTTATTAATATATTAAATTTTGACTAATTAAAACTTAATAATTATAGTAATGCATATTTGTATAATAACCATATAAATATTACACATACAATGTTTTTTTTCCAGGCAAAGCACTGGCGTCACTCCTTCTCCAGCCTTCCAGCCATGGAGTTTCCAACTTCTCCCTCATCAGGAGGGCAGCTGTTGACCTTTTGGGACGGGGCTTTGTTGTCTGGGAGCTGTACCTGGATGTTTCGAGCATTCTGATTGGTCTGCTCGAACTCTGCATTGATGGCGATAAGCTGGTACCGAGGTGATTTTCCTACAGGAGATTCGATATTTTACTTCAGTTTATTCATCCACTAAATAAATAATTCTTTCTTTCATTCATTCCTTCATACAAATTCTTTAGTTCAGCCATTTAACATGCATAGATTTGAGTGATAACTTTGCCAGTCCTGCTTTCCAGCATGACGTTCGGTTTGCCGTTGACGTCTCGTGCCGACGCCTGCCGCACGGCTCGTCACGCATTGGCCCTCATAGCCACGGCTCGACCGGCCACCTTCCTCATCACCATGGTGAAGGAAGTCGCTCGCTACAACACGATGACGCAGAACGCTCAGAGTCAACAGTATCACCACTCGCTTCATGCCGCCGTCCTCGTCAAGGCAAAGTCGGAGATTGTCAGGGTCTTGGAGTTGCTCATCGAGAAACAGCCCAATGATGTTGTCGATCATCTCTCAGAGGTGGGTCATTATGATAATGATGGTGATGGCATGGATTATGATAATCAATAATGGTGATAGGATCCTTAAGTAGCTATATAGTTATATAGTTAGATTGTTGTTGATGATGACGACGACGATGATGATGATGATGATGGTGGTAGTATTTGTTGCTATCAGCATTATTATTGTTGTTTGTTGTTGTTGTTTGTTGTTATTATTATTATTATTATTATTTATTATTATTATTATTATTATGTTCAATATAAATGATGGCATTATCATGGTTTAAATGACATTCAATATTTTTGNGATGATGATGATGGTGGTAGTATTTGTTGCTATCAGCATTATTATTGTTGTTGTTGTTGTTGTTATTAATTATTATTATTATTATTATTATTATTATTATTATTAATTATTAAGTAATTTATTATTTAACATGAAGATTTCATAAATTAAATGACAGAATGATTAACCCAATACAACATGAGCAATGATTATAATGATTATGGATTCTTCCTGTTGCAGTTGACGATCATCATGGTCCACTGCATCGATCCAAACCAGGTGAAGACAACTGGCCTGCAAGAGGTTTTTCCTGCTTATTTCAGGTAATTCAATTAAAGATACATCTGACCATTTCAGCTCCTCAGTTTAAATAATAAATGTTATTTATCAGATGTTTGAGAATCCAGATAAATATGTTAATAAATACGTTATTTATCAGATGTTTGAGAATCCAGATAAAGAATATGTCACTTTTATTATAGTTATTGCATGTATTTTTGGTCGAGTTGTTAGTCGACCATGTGCTCTTTTAGAGATGTTCATTCATTCATTCATTCATTCATTCATTCATTCATTCATTCATTCATTCATCCATTCATCCATTCATCCATTCATCCATTCATCCATTCATCCATTCATCCATTCATCCATTCATCCATTCATCCATCCATCCATCCATCCATCCATCCATCCATCCATCCATTCATTCAGCTGTTTTACCAAGACTGTTTTAAACTGTTGAAACTGTTAAACTATATATAAACATAAGACTGAGTACCCTTTTAAAGTCTTGACTCACAATGTATTTATGATATTATCATTTATTGTCATCAGTATAATGTTCATCACTCAGGACGTTCCCCATGGTGAGTTATTGCCAAGCCACCCGTAGAATTGCGGTTGGCACAAAATCGGGCAGCCTCCTCTTTTACGACCTCAAGCAGGGCAAATGTCAGGTTGGTTTTTAGGGTCATGTGACATGTATATACAGATATATACATATATATATATACTGCAGCTACTGCAAAACAGTGGTAATTAAATGTGTGATATTAACCATGATGACTTAGGTTATTTTAGATATCAAAAGTTTAGTGCTACTTATGTCTTGACATTGCAAAATTATGATAAAGACACAAACATGATTGTCATTGCTGTATTGATATTATTGATATTATTGTTATTATTGTTATTATGGTTGATATGGTTGATATCACTGCAGACAATACTGGCTCATGGGGGTCCAATCCATGCTGCCTCCTTCTCCCCCGATGGAAAGTCGTTGGCTTCTTACTCGCTCGTCGACAACAAACTCCTTTTCTGGCAGGTCACAACAATGAAATGATAGTCATCACTTTTAGTTTTATCATCATCATCATCATCATCATCATCATCATCATCATCATCATCATCACAGTAATCATATATACTCCAATCTTATATTGGGTATTTTATTTAATTGTCTCAATTATTTGATGTACATACAAAATATTTGCTATTAAAGTTACATAAAGTTTGTAAGTATGAAACACTGCACAGTATTAGGCTATTATTATTGTCAATTACAGTATCATCACTTTGAGTAATCATTGATATGACTGTGAGTAATCATTGATATCACTGTGAGTAATCATTGATATCACTGTGAGTAATCATTGATATCACTGTGAGTAATCATTGATATCACTGTGAGTAATCATTGATATGACTGTGAGTAATCATTGATATGACTGTGAGTAATCATTGATATGACTGTGAGTAATCATTGATATGACTGTGAGCAATCATTGATATGACTGTGAGTAATCATTGATATGACTGTGAGTAATCATTGATATCACTATGAGTAATCATTGATATCACTGTGAGTAATCATTGATATCACTATGAGTAATCATTGATATCACTGTGAGTAATAGCCATATTATCCATGATGGCAATAAAACAACTGGCATTTTTGGTATTCCAAGCAGACAGCAGCCTCATCCCTGTTCAGCCTGGGCTCCCACCAGATCAAGTGCATCAAGAGTTTCACCACCCACTCCATCGAAATTCCTCCGGCAGTCAACCTCCTCAAGAATATTTCCGTTCATTGGCACGACAACCGAACCGTCGGACTCCAGCTGTGGGATAAGATGGAGTCCAGATTCAGGCTCTGAAGAAGAGGATGATGTTGGCATTCTGTTGATGAATAAAATGATGACTGTGATGGTGGTGATGATGATGCCTGTGGTGATTGTGATCAGGGAGTTATGCAGGATTTTGTAATTGGGAGGGTGCTAACCAAGAGACAGGGTGCACCTCCCCCCATTGATAAAGACTTCACCACTGGCCATATATGAATTAATAAGATGATTAATGAGTTTAAAGCTTAAAACATCTAAGACTTAAATGTGATCTGTTTTATTTTTTTCTTTCAGTTTCTTTCCTCAAAATAAAAATGGAGAACTTTCCACTTGTGAATGACTCATCTCCTTTTTGTTTTCCAAGGAAAGAATCACCACCTCCACCATCATCATCATCATCATCATCGTCATCACAATCATCATGGTCATCATTTACTAGTGGTTCTGGTTATCAGTTCATTTGTTATCCATTTGTTTGTCAACCTGTAGAGGCTAGTTGACTACATGACAAAGGCATTTATTTATTCATTTATTTATTTATTTATTTATTACATGCACTGACTTTGTGGTAGATGTGCATTATCATTACTTACAATTGTCATCAATAATATTATTAGTGACCTAATGATAAAGCTTAGCTTAACGAAGATGGTGATTTTTTTGAGAGCAGTAAATTGTGAGATGTTTGTTGATACGATATTGCAATTTGTAAATTATGAGATGTTTGTTGATACGATATTGCAATTTGTAAATTATGAGATGTTTGTTGATACGATATTGCAATATTGCACTTAAATGTGCTTATCGTAATAATGTTTACACTCAAGACATTAAACATCAATATTGATTAGTTAAGATTTCTTTCCATTTACTTAATTCTTGTAGCATGTAATCATTGAAATGATTGTAATGAGTGATGGTGCTAGAACTGATTATCTGGCAAATGGACAATCAAGATTATGGCATTGCAGCCTGTCTATTCCTCTAAATGACGTCAATTATTTCAACTTCGGTAGCTATCATTATTGCTGGTGAAACGTTCGTGTGCGCACAACTTTTTAATTAAACCGCTTTGCATTCATTTTGTGCAGTATGTTTAAGCACTGATCAGAATGTCTTGAGGAACATGACATGACTATAATCGCTGTCTATAATGACTTTAACGCTCTAGCCATGTACAGGTGTATATTAGTATCTGATAGTATACGTTAGCGTAAATGTAAGTCAAATGTTCGATGGAACGCGGTTGGAAATTTGAGGGACTGAAAGGCACGGTACAATCAATTTTGAGGTGGTGGGAACTCAATCATCTTTGAAGCGTTTTGTGGTAAAGCTCTTCGAAATCGGGTCGTTCTTTCTGTGGCTGTGCGGTATGCCGTGCGTCATCGTTAACTTCGAAAGTGTTGAGTTTTATTTATGAGTTGGTATGTTTTCAAATCTCAAATTATGACTGATTATAACAAAATAAAATGTTGTTTATCACAAGAGTGGTTTCTAATTAGTGAGCGGTTAATTAATTAATAGGTGATTTATCCAGTTGTCATTGCATAACATAGACGCCTATGTCTGAGGCAAATTTGGCATGTCGTTAATTTAATTACTTCAACGAGTAAAATTCGTAGACAAACCTAAGACCAAAGTGAAATTTAATTGACGGTAGTAACTTTCATAGATTGTAAAGTATTGCTTAGATGATTCCGACAAATAGAACATAAGTCAGCGTTATATAGCTTAATAACCCGCCTACTCAAGTGTTTTAAATGCCGAAATTGTACTAAGTCGGGAATTTGTAAATCCGAGGACTGGGGTGTGTGGATCGGCCGCCAAGGATTCGGATCTTTTTGAATAATTCTCAGTCGAACAGTCGCTTTCTTCTGCGTCCCCCATTTAGATCACTCGTACCCTTTTTCTAATCGAAAGTATTGATGTGATTAAGCTGTTCCCTTGTTTGTGTGTTGTAAATCGTGCACCCGTCTGTGAAGTCCAATTGCTGATAATTTTCAGACATGGTGAGTTTATCTTTTTTAATCTCGATTTGCTTTTAATTTATCTTTCAAATGAGGTTGCGATACGGTTCTCATAATCTGATAATGGTGAAATCGCTCAAGGCATGTGAAATCCGGGATTATGTTTTGAAATCTTTTTTCCGAAGACACCTTTTTAAAGGACAAATGTTCACCTTTAGTTTTGCTCATGAGTTGCAGATTGCGAGAATTACACATTTATTATCTCTCAGAATCTTGAATTGTGAAATGTGCAATTAAAAAAATTGAGTTTTAATCACATGTATTGTCTCTTTGATGTAATTGGGGAGGGATGATGCTTTTGATTGAATAGAATCAAAGTGAAAAGTGTAAATAAAATTAAGTGATTCTTGTCCTTCAGAATAAATAAATCCATTATATTTACTTTTATGTTTTAGCATTATTGTTAAGATTGTACTCTCTGCAAGTCCCAACAGGATAACACAAAGTTAATAAATGATGCCAATCATTTTTTTGATAACAGTAATATGAGCCAACATGATAATTTACAATGCTTGAATCTACATTCAGCTAGAATGGGAACTAAACTAATTATTATTAGTTATAAATAATAATTATAAAAGCATTTATTTTACTTTAATAAAATAAGGCAGCATCCACACTGACAGTAACAATATTAATATGTAACAATTTATGATATATCGATCTACATCCTCATAGATGTTAAGTCAAAAACTGCGATACCTCATACTGGTGGTGATATTGTTGTGGCTCGTCATTCTCATCAAGTACATCGGCCAACGACCGACAAGAATTCCAGAGAGGCCTCGGGTGCTGCCGGACGTTGCGAACGACTTCCGAGCAGTTGTCGAAGAAGGAGGAGAGAAGGTGATATTTCATTTGACATTTGACATTCATTTGACATCCAATTAATTCCAATAATTGTGTGCCAAACATTGAATGCTCTGTTCTGTTTTGTTACTGTGGTTATTATTGTAATTATTTTGCTATCATATAATATTAGCATCGTTTTTATTGGTTTATTTTGTATTTTTTGTATTATTTGCATTATGTTAATAATAATGGTTAACTTATGGGACGTCATGTGCACAACACCGAGACTCACTTTTACGCATCGTATTATTTTACAGAAATTTTTCTTGCAGCAAATCATTACGTTGAGTACTAATTGTAGTTTTTGTGATTTTGATGTGGTCCTGTTTGCCATGTCACTATTTAATGCTTAACATTCATGTCCCTCTCATGAAAACCTATGCACATTGATTCTTATGTAAATCCATCAACGATATTTGAAGTTTGTTTTTTATTTTGAATTTCAAAGCAATTAAATTATAATAAATTTCACGTGAAGTATGATTGCCATTGAAACCCAATATATTTATCTTAAAATTGAGAAAAATGCTGAACAAAAGTATATTTGCGCATCGGTTTTATTGGGCTCGTCAAAGATCGCCCGTTGCATCATTTAAATGTGAAATACTTTTGAAACAATAACGATTAATTTTATGAATAAAAATGTTATTATGAATAAAATAAAACATTTGAACGATCGAATCAGCTTCGGCCGGTCGGTTCCTCGAGCAAGAGCGAATTCTTGAAGGACCCCCTGCGCCCCCCATCCACAGCAGTCAAGGTTCCGACCTTTCACCCCTTCACCGATGACGAGCTGTCCGAGGTCTCCTTCAACAATGGAAAAAAGGTTTTGAATGCGAGAGTTATCGACGATCAATCGATTACGTGAATGTTTGCGCGACGTCATCGTTTGTTGCCGCTCGACGAATGCGAACGTGCGATGGAGACAAACTTCGGCGAGCATTTTTTATTCATTTTTATTTATTCCAGACACAGTCATCCACTCTGAGGCACAAGGATCTCTACTTAGGTTAATTTATTATGATTTATTGTAATTCCATTTAACGTATTCGTAAATCATCTGAAGCGACTGCAACTATTATCGTGCACTTCACCTCGATAGTCGTTTCGAGCAATTCCGTCACTCCTGACGTTGTGTAAAACACGACGAGGTCAGAGACGAGTGCATCGGGATTTCGACGTCATGTCGTGCCACGGACGCTCATTTTGTAATTTCAAGGTTTTAATCTTTATCATCTGTTTCAAATTAACTGCCTGTTTTTATTGACGTGATGTAACTGTTATTTGTTAATTATTGTCTGATGATGCTGATGACGACGACGATGAGTCGGTGTCGAATCATATTTCAAATCATATTCACATCTTCTGCAACATCCCAACTCTGACTGCAAACTAATTTTACTCCTAAAATAATGATTTCAATATTTAACAAAGGTCATCAACTTTGTGCGAAAGTTGTGATGTTTTGCCCTTTAAAGTTTCTTTAAGGTCTTGTTGATGGTGAAAATTATAGAATGTGATGATAATAGCGTGGTGATGATGATGATGGTGATGGTGATGATGGTGGTGGTGGTGGTGATGATGATGACGATGGTGACGATGATGATGATGATTATGGTGAAGATGGGGACCGGCGTGGTCTTTAGAAACACCTGTTTTTGCTCAAAAGGAGAAACAGAAAGATGTTCAAACATGTTTTTAATTGGAGCTTTGCAGCGTTCATCGATTATTTGTCATGTCTGTCGGTCGACTGTTCGACCATCCGTCCGTCCCTCTTTCATTCATTCGCTGTTGTTGTTTTTAGAAAACAGCCGACAGAAGCAGATTGTCGATGCATTCCTCCATGCTTGGACAGCTTACAAGAAATACGCATGGGGCTACGATGAATTGAAGCCACTTTCAAAGTCCGGAAACAATTGGTTGGAAGTCGGGCTGACCATCGTGGACTCCTTGGATACGATGGTCATCATGAAACTCGAGGAGGGTTGGTTGGATTGCTCCTCGTTGCCCTTGCAGTTTGTTGCTGATCGCTAGAAGATTGGATCTGATCAGTTGTTAACTAATTATGTTAATTAGTTCATAATTTGGATGATTATGTTAATTACCTTATAATTTTGATGATGGTACATAATTATTATAATTAAGTTGCACTCACAATCGAGTGAGACGACCACTCAAATGTTAGCTCATTAAACCAAAATGAATGGAGCCTTTGTAACTTCATTGATGACAGAAGTTGTTTGCAACTCTCTGGCTGTAAGTGCAAAATAATTGTTTTACTGCATAAGCCCTATATTCTTCTTAATGCATTTATAGAATTAAGCACAACCGTTTGTATTTATACATTTATAGAATGCATACATAGGCATTTGTAATTATGCATTTTATAAACTTTAAAAACAGACGTCGTATTTCTACACTTTATTTATTGTGCCTCGTTTTTCTTAATTTTGCTTCGCATTGAGAAGTGTTTCACAAAAAGCATGCGAATAATAATTTTGACGTTGTTGCTTGTCGACAAAAATTTCAGAATTTAACGAGGCCAAGGAGTGGGTTTCCGTTCACCTGAAATCGACCCGAGATCAAAACCTCGGGTCAATGTCGGTTCAGTTCTTCGAGGTGGTCATCAGACTTCTTGGAGGTCTCCTCAGTGCCTTCCATCTCTCAAAGGAAGAGGTCTTCAAGCAGAAGGCAGTGAGTGAGGGTTTTGTTGGAGTGGTTTTGGTGATGATGATGGTGATAATGATTCCGAGTTTGAAACAGTGGTAGTGGTGTCCAAACAGAACTTCAAGACCTTGATGATGATGATGGTGGTGGTGGTGGTGGTGGTGGTGGTGGTGGTGGCATAGAAATTATGATAGATATTAATAATGCAATGTTGCAGTTGAGATTTGAAGGTGATAAGAACATTTATTAAGAATAAACAACAGTCCCATGTTTCCACAAACAACAGCTTCCTACAAATGCTCCTAAATTTTGTTTTGTTTCAAAAACTTAACTAACTTAATTAACTCTTAACGTCGATGACTTGAATTTGTTTGTTGTTTGAATTTCTGAAATTAAGACTCAAGATAATAAATTATTTTAGGAAGAGTTTGGACAGAAATTGAAGATTTGTTTCGACGGGCCGAACGCCATCCCGTGCCACAGGGTGTTCCTGGAGAACGGTCCGGCCATGTTCGACTCCACCAACCTGGCAGAGATCGGAACCGTCCAATTGGAGTTCAGAGATTTGGCTCGGGTCACCGGAAACAAGGAGTTTGAGGTCGGGTCTCGAACTTTAACGTGAATTAATTTTTCAATTGAAATTCATTTCCATGGATGATGTCAATCAGTTGATTTTCATTTTCATATTTTTAAATAAGTTGTTATTTTATCTTATGATTGCTATGAAGGCCACCACTTCTAACATTATTATTGCCACGATGACTACAATTTTTACATTTGTAATCACATTCACTGCTCTACTGTCGTGTTGAAATCACATCCAAGTAAAGTTCAAAGTTTGCAGCAGTATTTTCCTCACAAAATATGCTCTGCATCAGTCTGAGTGGGTGGTCCTGTAGACATTATTTTTGAACAAACATTTGCGCAGTGCACGATGCGCACGGATGAGTATCAGGGGAGCAAGAACTCATGTTATGTCGATGATGGCAGAACATGCAGTTGTACAAACCTGGGACATGAGATCCAAAAAACAGCTACGAAGGCACATTTTATCGCTAAAAATAAGAAATCATCGGTCATCACGAATCGAAGGCTTTAATTCTCGTCCGTAAAAAGTTCTCCTACTTTTGTTTCAACAGTCGAAAGCCTTCAAGGTATCGGAACATCTTCACCAAATGCCAAAGTTTGACGGCCTCCTCCCGTCCCTATTCAACGGTGGTGTGAATTTCCCCGAGTCCACCATCAGCATGGGTGGACAGAGTGACAGCTACTACGAGTACCTGCTCAAACAGTGGCTGCAGACTGGAAAAACCATCGATTGGTCTGACTTTCTGTTTTCTCAAACATTTTCATTTCAGTCAATGAATGGGTTTCAATTAATTGGTTTGATAAATATTATGTAATTATTTTAATAAATATTATTTAAGACATTCTTTAGCTTTCTTTCTTAAGCTTTAATTTGATCAAGTAGAAATGAAGAATTATTGGTTTTAAAATGCCATCAACCTAATCGAATATGAAATATGCCAATATTTGTCTGCTGGATCTGATGCTGTGACTGAAATGATGATGATGATGATGATGATGATGATGATGACGATGACGATGACGATGATGATGATGATAATGATGATAACAATTACGTCAAAGTTTCATTGTTGTGACATTTCAGGCTGAGAAAAGATTACGAGGAGGCGATAGAGGGCGCTCAGAAGCACCTGATGAAACGATCAACCAGAGGAAACCTGCTCTACCTGGGATCTGCAACCCATGATCACAGTGGTGTTTCATTTACACCTAGCATGGTATGATGATGATATTGATGGTGATGATGATGACGATGATGATAATGATAATGGTGGTGGTGGTGGTGATGACTATGATGATTACGACTTTTTCTGTTGATCAGTTAATTTTTGCTAGTTTGTAAGTGTTTATTTGTCCACAACAAAATGTCAAGAACCACTCCTCAACATGTGGGACCCTTGAGTTGCACGTTGTATAATTTGAAAGAGAAATTTGATGTCAGTCATCCCTTCAGTTATCTGTATAGTAATACTACCAACAATAATAATATCGTTACATAAAATCACAATATACATTCTTATAATATTATTGATATATTATGTTATGATTATTATCATATATTTTAATATATTTTATTTAAAAGTAACAATAGTAATATCAATGATGATGATGATGATAATAGTAATAATAATCATCATCAAGGAACACCTGGCCTGCTTCCTGCCAGGGACCCTGGCTCTTGGCTACATGAATGGACTTGCGAGCAGTCACCTCGACCTTGCCAAGGATTTGATCAAGACCTGTTATGCCATGTACAGCCAGACGCCACTCCACCTCTCGCCTGAGATTGTAAACTTCGCTCGAATGAAAGAGGACGACCGCATCTTTTACTTTGAGGTGGTTTACATCGGAATGTTTGCGGTTTTTAAATGTCGTTGTTCCTGTCGAACGGGCGGTCGAGCGACAGGAACAACAGTGCAAGAATAAGTTGAACTCAGTTCAAAAGAACGGTCCTAAATGAGTTCACTTCCTCGTTGCTTGCACATAAATTGTGCAAGCAACAGTTGAGAGAAACAAAAACAAACATTTGTTGCAACTAGTAGAAGTAATTAAGCAGGAAGAAAGGCTTGCTGGTCGATGATGATGATGATGGTGGTGGTGGTGGTGGTGGTGATGATGAGGATGGTGACGACGATGATGGTGGTGATGGTGATGATGAGGATGAGGATGGTGACGACGATGATGATGATAAAATACTGATGACTACAACAACAATAACAACTTAGTCATTATAATAATATTAGTAACATAATAACAATAAGAATAGTGACCCTTGCAATAAATCCTGCCTTTCCTTTCCAGTCCAATAGTGCCTACAACATCCATAGACCCGAGACTGTCGAGAGTCTCTTCTACTTGTACCGAGCGACCAAGGATCCCCTATATAGGGAGTGGGGATGGGAGATATTCAGGGCCTTTGAAAACTACACCCGGTTGGACGAGGGGTATGCTGGCATCCAGGACGTGAGCTCGAACCACGTGACCTTCATGGACAAGATGGAGACCTTTTATTTGGCTGAGACCCTCAAGTACCTGTACCTCCTCTTCAGTGATCAGCCCGACCTCCTGCCTCTCAACAATTGGGTGTTCAACACAGAGGCTCACCCTCTCCCCATTTACCAGGAATGATTGTGATTGGCAGGTTTTGCCCTTGTTGATGTTTGATGTTCTGTTGTTGTTGCAATGTGTTGTGTATCATCACATGTTGTTTATTTTAACGAACAACTGAAAATTCGAGTATTTTCCTGACCGAATGTTTTACTATTTATTTATATTTAGTTGCGTGTTGAGGTTGTTCTCGTCATTGGTTAGTGACCAGTTGTTTGAAGTGATTACCTTGGATTGCTGCCATTGTTGTTGTGGGCAGCAATTTTCACCCCAATTTCCTTCATCACCACCATCATCATCATCATCATCATCATCTCGTACTTCAAAAAATGACAGTATTCTGTGGAATTATTTTCGTTTTAAGTCTTGGGGCGCCACCTCTTTTCATTACAATAAATATTTATATTTAATTCACTGCTGCACAATCGCAATGGCATTATTATTAGTTGTGCAGTGATGTTATAAGTTACATTTTCATCATTTTCACCATTATGATCTATATTAATGTTGCCATTATTATTCATATTTATTTATTATAATATTATATTTTAATTGTTATTGCTTAAACATCTGCATTTATCCTCTATTGCATCCCTTTTGCTGGCCTCATTACTCAGAATACTCGATGTTATCCCTAAAACGCATTCAATGCATGCAACTTGTTAGGCTTGAGTTCAGTGGATGGTATGTGATGATAGATTACTCAATTTGAGTCAGTGTTGCAATGTAATGTGAGCTTACCACATTTGAGGGAATGCTTTAATGCTCCCAAAAAGATGTTCGCCATTTTAACCATGACATTGTCACCGAAACTCAGCGACATGCTGAGTAGAAAAAAAACCATTTTGGAAGTTGCCATCATGTCAATTGCTTGTATCACCGTTCATCTTGAAGACGTTCTGATGATGAGACATCCTGATTTCTATTCACAAATGTCATTTTGGAGATACTGATGATAATTGCTAGATTCTGCTATTGATGGTGCTCTCCTTTCCATCGTAAGGCATTATTTAAGACTTGACATTCATTCTTTTATCTTAATAAGCTACATATGTAAGACTTCACATTCATTCTTTAATCCTTCCAGCCATCATTAATCCAGTTCCTGCCTGCAGATTGCGGTCAATTGTACATGGGATGCCTTTTAGGATATTGTCACAACTCATTGTATGATCTGGTTTGAAGTTTGTCATGCTGTGTTGTTGCAAGACGTTACTTAAGTTCTGGTAACATCACTATTTTCAAATGCAGGCATAATGATGCTAGTACCAGGGGTGTATAATGTGATGATGACGATATAGCATGTTGTAACCCAATACAACTGTGATTATTTATTGTGGCTTGATTTTGAGGGCATCCATTAACTTGTCAATGAATTGTCGCATGCTGCATGCTAATGCAACCTTAGGTTGTGCATTCACACATGCGTTGAAGAACCCGTTGTGTACTGGTGACATGGTAGGGGAAAAAACAGTTGACAGTGACACAATAAATACTAGTCATGCATGACCTCTGACACCCCGTCATCGACACTAGGCTATTTAATAACGATTAAGAATGACTTATGAACCTGGTTCTTATTCGCTCATGTTTTGATCGGATGTGAGTTTGGTTTGGCTGATGTGACTACAAACAAATGTGCAAGCAGGCGGGCAGGCTAAGGTGATAAATATTCACGAGTAATTGCTCTGCTTGTGTGCCGACCTGTCAATGTAAATCACGTCGCAGATTCGTCTCAAAATGTTTTTCTTGGATTGGTGGACCCGGTGCTAGGCACCACGCCGACATGGCAGTATTTGAAAAATTGCATTTGAAATTCTGGTGCTTTTATCGTTCAATAAAAGTTGAATGAGCTGCGCATTCCAAAGTACCGTTGAAGATTGTCGTCCAAATATCTCAAAAACGTTACAATGAAATTGGTAATGCCAATAGTTGCTATAATCCTCAGTGGCATCATATCAACAACCAAACAATTCAAAAGATTTTTTTTTTAATTTTCAAGCTTTATTCATAAAAATCAACGAAACAAATAGAAATAGAACTAAAATCCCGCAAGAAGCAAGAAAGAAACACGTTGAAGTGTCAACAAAGCAATCTTTGCACTCCTGTCGAAAGCAGAGTCTCGCTATCAATTTCTTCCAATTTCTCTCCATGTAAATCATTGGTGGCCTCTGAGGGAGGGGGTGTCACGTCCTTGGACGGACCCTCCCCCCTCCTCAGATTCCACCCTGGTGGGACCTTTCGTATTTTGGTACGTGACACGTGGATAACTGTTCTCCCATTCATTCAAAACGTTCACTTATTCATGCATACAAGGTGGACTCACACTGTGCAACACACAGACTTTATGGATTACTGTTTCTAGCATCCACACTCTTGACAAAGAGATCAGACATTCTCACATCTTGCATGCAAACTGAATCTCCAATCAAAAGTACTGCAGTATTATATACAACCTAACAACAACTCCCCACTCATTCCATCATCATTACTCACACTCATTCACACATGCATGCACACACAAACGCACCATCATGGGGTGGGCCAGATCCTCTCATGGACCAGCCCTGGGGGCCTCACCTTGCTGAGAGTGACTTGTAGAGGTCAACAATGTTCACCCCCAACTGTTGGCACCTCCCTACAATCCTGTCGACAGCCTCCTCTCTCCTGTTCACCATCTCAAACAACATGAACTGGGAGGCCCAAAGAAAATACAAGTGTCAGCTCGTTAAAAATAATGGTTAACCAATAATGTACTTAACTAACTGACTGACTGATAAATATGTAATTATACATTAAATATCAGAAATGTAAGGTTAGGTATATTGATATCATTATTATTACTATCATGTCAAGCTCAGCTTCTTCACTTAAAAATGCAAACTGATTTATCACAGCATCATCATCATCAGAAAAAACAAAGGTGCAACTACATCTTTCCACAGCTTCTTCTGGTATGGGAGGTATTCCAATGCCTTCTTGTACTCCGTTCTCATCTGCATAGGGACAGGTAAACCGTGTTCGAGTAATCGCCAAGATGGACTTGTTACAGGTATTCATTAGCCACTCACCTGGTCAGTGTTCCCCTCTAACATTGCCAACTTCAGAGAACTAAAACATAGCATTTACAGTGACAGTAACAATAACGACACTAATAATCAGTTAATGATAGATGATTATATGCACTTAATGTCAAGGGGGTCGCGTTTGTCACGCGAACGTCACCAACGTGACATTGAATCGCGCCGACATTAGGGACTGCCATGCTGGTCAAATAACCTTGTAGGCTAGTGGCTGTTAAAATACCTTAGTTACTTAATGATCATCTGCTAATAATGATAATGATAACATCTGGATGGTCATGATAACGATGGTAATAATAACGTTTTCCAGAGCGCAAGGCATCTCGGTGCCTCCTGGAGACAGATCAGGATGAAACCCTTGGTGAGTGATCGGCACTTGTTCCTCGTGAAGTGGTTGATGGCCCTGCAAGTGGAATGCATTTCATGAATAACTTCGACCGACTCACCGAAGTCACGAATGAACATGGTCTGCATACGACAAGTTGAGCACGAACGAAGGAAATGATCGACAATTTAAATTGTTAGCAGATGCGAACAGTAACATTGACGACAATTGTATCATTATGATTAATTATACATGGTTATGTTAAGGTTATTAATAAAAGGTTCTTAGTGTTCCAAGCTAAATACACAGCTCATATATAGAGGCAACAAAGTCATCATTATCATCAACTCGAGTCACCCACTCCACAGCCAGCTGAGAATTCCCAGGCATCATGGAAAGGGTCCAATCGTAGAAGCTGGTCAGAGATTCGAGCGACGCCATTCGTTGGACACAAAATGCGATTATGTTGTTATGCACGTCGTACGAGTCGTAAGTCTTTCCTCCAATCTCACTCAGGGGTAGGAGGAGCCTCACTGGCATGCTGCTCAGTGATTTTTCAACGAGTCCAAAGAATTCTGATTGGATTTCATCGGTCGCCAAGGAACCGGAAGAGCAGACGAGACGATCCAACCTGGCCAACCAAATTTCCCCAAGGTCTGCGGCATTCCTCTGCCTACAGACGGCCTTGCTGTAAGCATCCTCCATGCTGTCATAATCTCCTTGGAGATCCAACAAGAGGCTGTCAATGACATAATGTATCAGAAGCACATGCTACTCTTTTGTCATCATTCTTAATTTACATATTACATAAAATATTTCTAAACAGAATACAATCTCCTAAAGAAACTTGTCAAGTTATTGGTTATAATTCCGATACGCCAATGCACCGACCAGTAACAAAGCCAGAAATGAACTCTCTCATTTTCAATTGACTCTTTTGTGAACCCCTTGGAATAACTGGGTGGAATAAACCCTGCCGGTAGTTCAAGGTCGAGCAATTTGCTGTTGGAATGAAAAATAATTTGATGGCGTTGGAAAAAAATTGTCGGTCCTAAATTATTTTAGATCTGAAGCTGTCTAAGTCATTCTCGGTTCAAAATATTTCATGTTTTATAATAATGATTGTAATTACTAACAGCCATTTCAACAAATTTGTAACTTCAATGATCAGCTTAAAATATTCAGAATTTTCAATATCAAAAAAGGCAAACCAGTAAAGAATGTTTGGATCTTCTTTTCCAGAATTTGAGTCATGTATTCTGATTGGTAGTCTTTCAAGCAATTGTAACGCTTCCTCTGATTGGTCCTGTTATAAAATTCCGTTCACCGATTCATAAAATACCTCCTAAAATTCCCTCTGATGTTTACCTTGGATACGAGCAACTTAGCAACATGATAGGTCAACTTAGCAGAGAAGCATCTGTGTGCATATTCAACGTTCTGTAACAAATTGTGGAGTTCTTTAAAAATTCAAATATTCAACATTTCATGATCTCAAAATGTACTTACAGAAGCAAATATCTCATGTCCACGGATGCTTTTGTCATCAGTGCAGGAGTCGATGTCACCAGTGACGTGAAGGAGAGAAATTCGAATGTCGTGAACTTCGGGCATCAATTTGGACATGGAAGAGAGGAATGAAATGGCATCTTCATATCTGTGGTAATAAGTGAGTGTAACATTGTGATGAGGATCTAGTTAATATTCATTGCATAACTTATTATTAATAAGTGAATATTTATTGAGTTGATAATTGGTAACAGGTACACAGTTGAATGTAAAGCAATAATCCTACAACAATATTTATAACAGTGTAAAGCCTTTCGATTCACCTTTTGAATTCAACAAGCAGATTTGCCTTGCTGATAATCACTCGACTCAACCAAGCCCATGCCTCCCAATCACTTTGCTGAGTCACCTTCGGCCCGACTGCGAAAGACCGACCATCTTCCTCGCCAGTGGCAGCAAGGTCTTTTGGAGGTGATTCAAAGAAATATGTCAGACATTCAGCAATAGCTTTGTCGTACCAGGACAGCATTTCTGAACAGTCGTTGTCATTGTTTGTCAACTGCTTGGCAGAGAGTGAGAGGTGATGGTTGATAATTGTGAAAGGAGTCTGAAAAGCATTAAGCATAAAATATAACCAAATGAAATTTTGTTGAATGTACAAATCATCATCATCATAACTCACCTTGCTGACAATCATCCCTGCATTGTCATTCGTTCTGCTGAAGAGGCACGAAGGAGCAAAGTGGAAGATGGACAAATGTAGGAAGGACATCCAGAGGATGACTCGATCGGAGGTAGTCATGCGTGACATGAGGCCATAAACATCCTGAGCGTTGAGACAATCCTGAAACATGAATCAAGTGCCAATCAACTGAGGCAAATATCCGAGCACAGAACTTAGCAGTGAAATTTCATGAAATGTAAACTCTGAAATATTACTAAATAGTTTTACTTATAAATAAAACACATTAAGCTCAGCATAAGAGACATCAGCCATTACATCACATTCAAAATGGTGCTTGTGGCATTCAAAGCCAAATTGCAAACACAATGCTACTTCATCGTTGCACTCAGAAACACAACGATCCAAAATGTTGAAAGAAAATGCAAAAACAAAGCTCATCAGAATTTCCCACACGATGCGATCGATGTGAACATCCTGGGTTCAAGACCTGCCTCGGCCAACCGAGCAATCCATTACCTCTATTAGGTCCATGCCCATGGTGTTCTTTCCAGTATGGAAGCAGATCTGAGCCTGATGCAGAATAACTTCGAGTAGCCAGTGTGATACGACATCCTCCTCCAGAGAATTGACCTGAGTTAGCAAAACAAAAAACAAACATAACGACAGGTGTTAACGAAAAGCCTAAAATTGCACTGCAAGTTAGCTTAAATAATAAACTACTTAAATATAATAATAATAATAATAATAATAAATATAATAATAATAATAAATATAATAATAATAATAATAATAAGTGTATTTATGTAGCAGCCCAAGCTTAGTCCATTTACATGAAACTGCCCCCCAGGGTTGGTTTGTTACTTTTAACACCACTCGCAGGAACACATCCTTCTGAGCTAACTTGCACATCAACACCTGTAACCTTGGAACATCATGCTCACCTGATCACTGCACAGGTAATGCAAGGCAAGATTGCACGCCTCCATCTTGTCCGAAAACGATTCGCTGACTCTGATGAACTGAAAAGTGAATTGAATTATAAAAGTTAAAAATGAGTTAAATTATGAAAGCTTTAAATGACTTTATTAAATGTTGAGAAATAAAAATAAATGCCTCTGATTCTGACCTGCCAGTGAAGGTCGTAGGAAGGCACCATTTCAAGGGCATTAACAAAGGCCACTCTCAACTGGTCAGAAACATCATCATTATTGTTGCTGTTATTGCAGTTGTTGGTGGAGTCGTGCTCGCTCTTGGGACCAGTGGAATCCATTTGTGGTGGGTTGCTGATGATCGTTGGCGAACCCCTCTTGGCTTCACGATTCCTCTTCTGGACGAACATTCTCAGGTAATGCTGCCAAAGGTTTTGTGAGTGAGGGTGGTGTTCGATGCCCTTGGCCAGCACTTTCAAGGCTGTGTCGAGTTTTGAGGGAAATTTTGATCTGAATGATGAAAAAAGAAGCTCACAAAATGGCAAATTAGGTAATAATAATTATTAATTCCATTATTCACCAAAGCTATTATCACTATTACTAACATTAACATTAATAATAACATTTGTACATAAAGTATGAGCTATCAAGGGTACTCGATAGTAAAAACTCCAGTAATTCTTCTCCAAATGGTTTTGAGCATAGTTTGGTGGTGGTGATGAAGATGAAGTTATCGTGAATATATCAACACGAAACATAACAACAACGGGTAGCTGAAAATAAGTAAGCAAAGCACTGATGACTTACTTTGTCTCTTCACCAATGATGCTCATTGCCTTCTTAAGGAAGGCTTCTTCATGAAGACTTGCGACCCTCTTGTGATCTTGTGCAGTGCTTCCGTCATCGCCATCGCTGCCCCCGTCATCGTGACTTGCATTCCTATTTGTATCGGTAGCTTCTCTACTGCTCGATCGACTTGTCGTCCAGTATCGACGGTCGAGCGTCGAGGTGCCATCCTCGTCGAGCTGGGGACCTAAGTCTGCCGAAGTGACCGACATAAATTGGACTAATTCATATGTGCATACTAATTCATACGTGCATACTAATTCATACATTCAAACGATCGTGCCACATTTGCCATTCTGATTTATTTATAAATAGAAATATTTTCGTTTAATTTTGCCGAGTGCAATGGTAATAATACAATTAAGCAAGGTAAATAAATAACAATCAAGTGCTTACCAGGTGTCAACATGTTGCTGTTTGCGTTTTGTTCCACCGGGTCTTCGTTGAGAACCCTCGAGTCCTTCACCTTTCCTGGGTTCTTGTCCTGCCTGACTGACCACAATCTGTCTTGATCCAGTGGTGTGAAGATGGCTGCAATCATCATCATCATCATCATCATCAAAATCTCAATGTGGATGCATAATGTTGCGTTGACATAAGCAGCCCTCTTAGATAGGCAAATAAAAGGACTGAATGCCTGAAACTGCCAACCCGATCCTTTTGCCTGTGAAACGAGGTGCAGCATCATGAGGTAGAGCTTCTTGGCATCCGTCTGCTTTGATCTTGTCATGAAATCGTCTACATAGGCACCTGGCAAGATTCAAGAGGACCACTTTCATGTCATGAATATTAGGAGATCAATAAGTATTAATTCTTTTCATTTCATATATATATTTTAGCTCTCAGTGGGATTCAACTATATTTACGATTTTTAATACATCACATCATTATTGCGGTTATGAATTACGTGTCCACCAACCAATGAGGGCCTTGTACTTGGAGGGGGGTGTTTTGGCGTCGATGCTGGGGACTACGCTCGGATGGTAGGATGCGATCTCCATTAAGACCTCCTTTGTTGTCATCGAGTAGTCTCTCTCATGCTGCCTGCAATGTGTCATCATAATCATCATGCAAGCTGCCAAGCATAATTACCACTTTTATTGCACGATAACAGTTCATCACCCAATAACCAGTCTGGTTAGTAACATTAACCGGTAGGTTAATTCTTAGACAATCAACGCCAAGTAAACAGGTAGGCATCGTGCAAACTCACCAAGGACAATTGTCGTCATTGCATTTTCCCAGCAGTTCAAACTGGCAGAGAGGGACGTTGTTGTCCAGTTTGTTCGTGAAGGTGGAACTGGAAAACTCATTCTCCGTCCTGAATGACTTGATGGACCTCAAAAGTCCGCTCATGCGAGACGAAACGTTTTCTTCCCCTTCGTCGAATGATTTTCTCTTCAGAGAATTCAACTTTGGACTCGAGTCGCCCCTCTGAACGAGGCCGACGTTGAAATTGAGCAGCTTTTGTGCTTGACTGAAGACTGACAAACGGAGTTGGGCGGTCGTCGTCTGCATGGGTTGGTGGTTTCTCAATGTCGATTTTCTCTGTGGAGGTAAATCTAATATTTATTTCTGCCATGTTCATCATTCAAATTAATTTCATAACATCATTTTCAAAGACAATCTTAGCGATCTACTGACATGGGCATCCTTTATCTTCAAGAATTTATCATCCTTTGTGTTTTGAGGAGGAAGTTTCACTTTCCTGCTCGACGACTTCTGCTGAAGCGATGCCGAGTTCTTTGATTTCAAAATGCTTTTCGAGATTTCTGTTGAAACTCTGCTTTCTCCAGAAGACGATTTTGTCCTTGTCGTGACTTCTCCCGAAGCTTGTTCCAATGTCTTTGCACCGGTTGAGGTTGAAGCAGACGTGCCACCGGTCATCACAGAATCCAACGTGACCGGCAAGGTGCTAATGACTGCCCACCTTTTTGCCGGAGGAAGGTCGGGGTCATTGGTCGCAGTGCTAAGCTTCCTCTTGTGCCGACTCTGCTGCTTTAAAGTGCATAAACGGTTGAGATGAGAAGATGCAAATTCAAATGCGAAACTTGAAAGAATTCTCCTCATACCTACCCATCCATTACATTCATCCACTTGGTTGTAAGAACCCTCAAATTGACAAACCTTTGACTTTGTGGCATTGCTATTTGTCTGTTGCATCAAGGAAGTCGTCTGTTTGTTGTGGTGCTCTTGAATGTTCGACTTGATGCTTTTTGTAACTGTAAGTAGCTTCTCTTGACACTCCGTGATGTCATTTGACGTTCTCAAAGTCTTTCTCTCCTTCTCCAGAATGTGAGATCTTAGTGCCTCCCTCTGAGTTAGCAAATTTATTTCTTGTTTATTGTTAATAAATATTTTTAGAATCATTGTTAATTAACCAATGATTGAATGATGATTTGCAATAAAATTTCTTATGGGATGAATAAATGCAAATATTAATGATGATGCTCTCCAACAGTTACCCACCTTCTTGTCCAATTCTGCCACCTGAAGTTGGTTGTGGTTGAGAATCTTTAGCACTGCCTCCAACTGCTCCCTGATCTTCTGGCATTGGCCTCTGTGGTCACAAGCTCCGCCCTCCTCTTGCTAAGGACTGATTCCAGCTTCAAGAGACGTACTTTCTCCTCCTTCAAGCTTTTGCTGGAAAGTCATTTTATGGAAAATATTAATAATTAATAACAACATTCAATGAAATATGGTGATAATGTTGAAACAAATGTCTGCATGACATTACAAAATGAACAAATAAACTTGAATGATGCAGTGAATGAATGCACCATCTCATGCAGTGAACGAGTAACAACTGACCTCTCCTTGGCACTCTTATCCTCGAGCTGTTTGAGTTTATGAGTGAGGAGACTCACTTCAAGCTCCTTCTCTCTTTTCATCAGTTCCTCTTTGTTCAGGTTTTCGAGTTTGTCTTTCTTCAGAGTATGCTGGACGACTGTTTTCTTCAATGCAATGCCACTGTTTGTTATCGTAGTGGTAATATCGCTATTGGTCGTGGTTTTGTTATTCTCGAGCGAACTCAGAGGTCGGGTCTCGGTCTTCGTTTCCCGGGCAACCGAGGTCACGAGGTCATCTTCGGGCGATTGACCGGAGCAGGCAGGGGTCACTTCTTTCCGTGCTTCTTTGAGAAGCGATTCCAGCCTGTTGCAAATGTCCATGTCGCCCGTTTCCGTGTTTTCCGATCCATCTTCCTCCTTATCCGACTCTTCCGATTCGTCGCCATTCAGGTAGATGACGATAGGTTCACAGTTTGGAAACTTAAATAAAATGTTTCAGCTTCACTAGACAGCTTTTCAAAGTTTTTAATCAATACGCGCCACTGCCTCAAGCAACAAGCTTTGCCAACAAATGTCTAGTTATAAATCAATCTGGATTAATAGAATTTTGAACAGCTAAATCAATAATTAAAGTAGTAGAAACTAATTACATGAATTATGAAATTAATTCACTGTAAGAGTCACGAAGGAAACAAAGCACCCAAGCATGCAAGCTTAACCGAATGACCGAGATCAAAGCAAGTAAGTTAGCAGTTGATTATTTATGCCATCCAATTGAATTGTTTTGTTAAAGCCTGAAAATAAATTAATTAATAACTAATAACTAAATTAATTATTTGATCAATTAATGATGATGAGACTAAATCAAAACAGCGAGAACAAATGAAACAGAAAAAAAACAAAGCTTCAACGCTCAACAGACCATGGGATTAATTTTTGTTGGCACCTTCGAATACTTGTTGTGGATCGTTTGCACGAGTCTCGAGTCCGTCCTTCTCGCCGGAGCACGGACGGGTTGCCTGGAGCCTCCCCGGTGCCCTTCGACCTTTGTTCTGCTGCTATGAATCTTCACGTTGGACGTGCCGACGTCGTCTCCCGACGGTTTGAACGGTCGGTTTTGGAAGGCCGAGGAAACCGCCGTCGAAGGTCTGCTCGACACGGCGACTCCAGCAGAGTTCGAGGACTCTTTTTTTGTCTCGACTTTCACTCGAGGCTCGGCGGAAGGTTCCTGAAGTTTTGTATCGGATGTACTGACCGCAAATTTCATGACCGAAGCAGGTAGTTTAACATTGACGATGCTCGTGGATGCCTGTTGTTTTGGAGGGATGTTGAATACTGTACGATCAATCTGCGACTGACTAGTCTGTCCATGTTTGGCAGCAGGAATGGCAGTTGATGTCGAAGATGAATGTGTTTGTGGGGGAGGGACGAATTTTGTCGCATTTGGAATCGATGCGTTACGGCGTTTAGAGAACGTTTGAGGCCTAAAGCTTATTTTTTGTTTGGTTGTCGGCAGTGCCGCATGCCCGGTAACGTTGTTCTTTCTCTTTCTATTCCTTCTTTTTTTCCTTTTCAATGAACGCTTCACTGATGGCACAGGCACCTCTGACTTAATGTTAATTAACAACTTTTGATGGTTCTTCGATTCGTCAAAGTCTTCGCCAAATCTCTGCTGATAAAATGATTGCATTACCAGTTCCTTCTTCTCATCTTTGGGCTGGATATTCATAGTTTCTTGCTTCAGTTGCTCCTGCTTGATTTTTCTGGCAGCAAATGATTTGAGCAGACGAGCTCTCAAAATCATCTCTTCGTCCTTACTTTCGTCGCTCGGAGTCAAACATTCACCGTCCAACCTCTCTGACGGTTCCTCGTCAAAGCTCGGAGCAATTACCAAGCACTGCTGCACCAGCTGAGAAGAAATGTCGGGCTTAACGTCTTCATTATAAAATGTTTCCTGGTAAGAGTGGTCAAAATTTTTGGTAGGAGATGATGATTCGTGATCGCTGTCGATGACAATCATGTCGAAGAAATCTTCCTCCTCCTCATCTAACTTCTTCTGACTTCTCGTTGGATTGCAGTCAGGCAAACCGTGATTTTGATTGATTGATTTGTTGCTGTTCTTCATCACGTTTTCAGACATCACTTTGTGGGTCATTGTCTTTCTTAATTCAATATCAAGGAGTAGTTTGTTCTTGAGGTGATTGAGATAGGATTCATCGTCATCTTTCACTTCAACCTTTTGAACAATTTCTGCACTTTCAAAATCACTATTGTTTCTCTCTTCAAAATCTTTATTATTTGTAGTTAGACCCTCGTATTGAGGCAAAGAAAGAAGCCAGGAAGGTGACGGTGAAGATGCAGGTGTCGGGGTTTCATTGATGTTGATCAGAGATGTGGAACAGGATTTTAGGTCATCTCTAATTACCTGCATTTCATCTTCAAAGTCTTCATATAGCGGATCTTTGCTTGCATCCTCATTCATCTGGAAACGCGGGGATGCTTTGTTGCTCATGCCAATGGTCGATGACCCGGTAGAGCTTGTAATGTTGGTGGTGGTAGAATAAGAAACACTCTTCAAGTCAGAGTTGAAAGGAGGTGAAGGAAGTAGGGGAACATTCCTGCAGCCTGCACCAATGACCTCAATTGGCCTTGGGGAATAACAGGCGTGACTGCTCCAATGAGCGACGCTTTGCAGAGCCGTGGGTCTCGGATTGTTCGAGTAACCGGAATGGACGTTACCAAAAGATAAAGACATCAAAGGCTTCGGTGCCAACAAGGGCTGACGTATGCTCAGTCGTTGAAGGGAATGTTCGGGCATGAGGAGGGGTTGCTTAGGTATGGGAAGAAGGGCAGGTTTTGGCAACAGGGGTCCCCTCAATTTGGGCTCAGGAAGCAAAGGAGCTCTGACTACGGCAGCAGGAGCGGGAGCAGGAAGGGAACAACTTAAGGACAGGAGGGGTCTGACGGTCGTGGACGAGTGGAGGTTGTGCTGAATTATGGAGAAGAGGGGGCCTTGAGTCATCAGTGGAGGAATGGATATCCCATGGTCAGGAGTAACCTCAGAGAGCATGTTTTGTTGGTGTTCGATCCGTTTTTGGCTCTCTATTAATTCCTGCTTCTGCTGTTTGAGATGTTGGATGTGTTCTTGAAGGAAGTCTATGTTTTGGGAGTCTGATTGTAAGGAAGAAAAAAAAATGAATTCTCAAACCTGCTTAATTTTAAAAGACAGAGCATATCAGATGATACTAAAATTGTAAAAACTATTGATGACAATAAATAAGCAATATTATGAGAAACTAATAATAGCAGCAATAACAATAACATGATTCAAAATTTGTGTTGTAAACCTTAATGCGATGATCATTCAATCTCGAAGGGCGTCGGATTGCATGACCAAACAACATCAATAAGAAGAGATTTTCACAAGGCATTAGTCATCATCATCATCATTAATTATCATAAATAAGGTTCACGTTCACCACATTTGCAAGGTAATGCCTCCCGACATCTGACGACAAGCATAAATATATACGTGATTATAATAATAAATATTGTATAACCTGTTTCTAAGTTGTTGTTATCATCAGCATCACTATCCATTTCCATGTGAACCACATCATAGTTGTCCACGTTTGAGTCTGTCGGTCAGATGTAAAAGTTAGAAATCAACTTAGTCCTTTATTTCCATCACAAAGTCATCAATCTTGTCTTTCCATTAATAGCTTTAATTACACCATTCTTATTACCTTTAATAATATCCTTATTTTGCACCATGTAATATAATTTATGCCTACGAAATATAAACTAATCATATTCGTTGCTCACCTTGACTAGAAAATGTGTCAGGGTACTGAATGTTATCCACTTTCGAATCGAGCCTCTTCTCGGCCGACTTCAGAGCAGTCATTCTCAACCGCAAGAGTTCCTCATCCTCTGCTGAATCCTGGAAGAACCAATCGATTGAAGTTATGTGCCGTCATTATGCGAACGCATTTGCAGACGATAGTAACGCCCCGAGCTTAAATGATCTCGTCGAGAACTTGGATGAATAAGCTAAACATGGCAGAGCAGAACTTTGAGAACTCGGGACAATTGAAATAATCCCGTCATTCAACTGCACGCACGAGATCCACGCCAGGTTTTCAGTCTTCTGTTCTAATTCTCATGGGAAAACTTTTTAGCCGAGCCACCGCATATACAGATATCAATAAAATATGGGGAGATGCAAATAAAAAACATGGATTGTGTGATGTGCATGTCGGCAAAGAATATATTGATTAAATTGAAGCAGTCATTTGCAAAATACCCACATAAATATCCTGATTCCCTGAAACCTTGGTGCTACTCTTGATTTCATTTTCTAAAACTGGGGAATTTTTAAATTTTAAGCATTGGAAATAACATCCAATCCAATAACATCCAAGCTCCACCTGATTCATCTATATTTTGTAGTTTTGATCTTCTCCTAGCATCTTCGTACTCTTTGATCATCAAACAATAATCAGTATCAGGAGCTATAAAAGTAAGATAATTGTTGATGTGTAACAATGCTAATCGTATTGTTTCATGTACGAACCAAATTCCTTTAATTATTAAATTTTTAAAAATTACTAAAATGATTACGAAATTAATGCTAAAGTTACAAATGAAAGTTATTTATTATTTACATTTATAAATATCAACATATCAGCAGGAATAACAACATTTCTAAGGCTCATTAATACTTGGCATTTACTAATGTTCTAATTTGCAGTTGTATAAAAATTTGATGAAAACAAAGAAAACAAACTATCTATCAAATAAGAAATTTATGAAGCAAAATATCCGTGAGATGCACATCAGCTAAGTTCTGTCATAAGTTGGTAATTTGTATTGCTATTGCTTTACATTAGCTTATTTATTAGCTTATTGGCTAGAATTAGATTTTTTTTTTCTTAATTAATTTAAATCATAGCCTTTTTCATTAGAAATTCGTTCACATTACTGTAAAATGCCTATACTTATGAATGTTCTTAAATGAAGTTTTCTTAAGCTACACTTTTTTTAACAAAATTATTGTATTCGAACTGATGTAGCATTTACTGTTTGTCTAACCAAACCACGTAATGTTTCAACAATTAACTGAAACAACATTCCTGTGTCCATGCAATGTCAAATTCTCACCTTTGATTGTATGATATGTCTCTTTGTTATAAGTAACAACTGGCTTTCTTTGCTTACTTTTTCTCTTTTGTCGCTGCTTACTAGTCTTATTTGCAACCTTAGGAGCATGGCATGGAATATCGCGTGCATGTTGTGGACCAGGAAGAATTATGACAGAATCGCCCATATTTGGGACCAATGCGCTAACTCCAACAACCATATCATCTTCGTCACTAATTTCTCCTTCTTCTTTCGGTGAATCGCTTTTGAGCATTTTGGTTTTTGAAAACAATATTTACGTAAAATATTTACGTCTTAAGTCGATATCCAACAGTCCAGAACAACAACTCAAGAGGCGATATTGGAATATTTCCAGAGTTATGAAAATTGAATACTTAATTTATTAAACGTGTCATTAACTTTTAAAATGAACATAATATTTTTTAAAAACATAATCATTAAAATTTACATTATTTTTATGTATTTATAACCTCACGTCAGACTGAATTACTGTTTTTCTCACGTTTACGTCGTCCGATTTTATGATTTGCTTTTTAAATTTTCTTAAACATTAGCAAATGTATTTTATGGCAATTATTATCAATTTCAACTTGCATCAATAATTAATTATTAAGAATATTATTGGTGTCATTATTGAAATAATCTCATAGATAAAGGACCAGCTGTTGACAATTAGCAACTAATTTTATAATGAAAAGCTCCATAAAGAAAAGAAAAGATGCTTCTAGAGACTCTAATTTACATAAATTGGCTATTCTCCAAACTGGGAGTAACAAAGTTGAAGCCCCTAACACATCAAATAATATATCTAGGTAGTTTCAACTTTTAATTTATGGAAAATGTGTCGATACAGTTTTAGTTAAATTGATATTTATTAGATTTGCTAGCAGCGTTTATTTAAAAGACTTGGAGCAGCATTCATTGAAATCAGCGAATGTATTCATTGGTGAATATCAACTGCTTTTCATGATAGGCCGGGGAGCGCACGGCAAAGTAAGGACTTATGAAATCATGCAAATGCCTAGATTCCCCTCCTTGTCGATTTATGTAGATTACTCAGTAATGCACAGTTTTACATTATGTACGTGAGTCCTGTCATGAACATAGAGTTATCTGTTGTTGGTAAAAAGAATGATGGAAGCAGAATAATTTTCCTAATGTCAGAACAGCTCAGTTACATACATAAGCATAGCCACGGGGACAAAGGGAGGGAAGAAGTACCCCTTATGACATCAATATTTATTACATATTTACAAGTTTCGATAGTTAAATTATTAAATTAATACTAAAATCTTTGCTTTCATTACGTGTTAAAGACAAGTGTGAAATTAATTGTTGGCCAATATTCCACCAGTACTATACTTTGTTGCTGTAATATTTAAGCACACATAAAATACATTTGCCTCCCCTAGTTCGATTTTAAAATCCTGGCTACGCCGCTGGTTACATATCAACTACTCTTAAGAGTAACAATGACTCGGTTCCGTGGCGCAACTTGTAAATTTCCAGGCAACATTTACATTAGATACCTTTATAATCTCAAGCATGGCGTCTCGCAGGCCCTATATTTTTCTTCCAAAAGGTCTGGGTTAAGATTAGGAGCAGGGCAAGCCAGATAGCGAAAAAGACACACCGGCAGTTCCGCTACCATCGAATGCAGGGTCGAGGAACTACAAGCGCATCCTAAAGCTCATTTCAAAGAATTTTTATTATATTTATTATGACTTAAGGTGCTCCTGGTGAGAAACGAAAAGAATGGACAAAATTATGTGATGAAATTAATAAACCTGGCAACCGAAGAGTTATCGAGTATCATGAGAGAAAAATTGGTGCTTCAAAAAATATCCAGTGGTTGTTGTGAATTTCTTACAAGGGTTCACGACTACGTGCTGACTTCGGTAAGACCGAATCGAATTATGCTTGAATTCATTCATTTTTTCCAGCGGTATATTCATTCGTTTGCCAAAACACATACTTCATGTGGAATGTCGGCCAAGTGACGTGCAAATCCAACCCACAGGAGGGTACCAAAGTACTCTTAATCCAAGTCCCAACCCTATCCATCACCTTAACCCTAACCCTGGAAAAATATGGAAAACTGACGAAATTTGGTGTAGTAGTAGTATTTTATTAATGTCCTCAGCATATACTTGATGAATAGGACAGACGAAATGTGCTCCCCAAGAGTTGGCTTTGAAGCCCGTCACTTCTCCAGGTACTTCTCCAGGTACCGAAGTCCATTGCGTGACATTGGATAAATTTAAATAAACCTACTACCCAAACGTCGTCTAGCTTGAATATGGAACATTTGTTACAGGGGCACGTTGGCTTCGTAATGGAATACGTACCCGGTATAACACTTAAGGATCAAATATCTTTGGTCAAGAACTTTCTTGACGAGAAGACAATATTCTACACTGCTTGTATTGTGCTAGCTCTTGAATATTTGCATGGGATAAACATCTTTCACAGGTTTTTATCAATATTTTTAAACTTCATCATTCTTGCTGCCATTGTGCTATCGCGTTATTCCAACCGTTTTCGTCCCTGTAAAAATTAATCTGCCAGTCACGAATGTCGCAGGGCTTCACTGCATTAAAATTTTAATATTTAAATAAGATTTGTTGATATTAGCATGAATAAAATAACAATAATTAATAATAACATCATTATAATGAAAAGTCGATCGATCGTTCATCGTTTTTCGCGAGTCACCTGTAACTGACGACAAGATGTTCTACTTGTGGCTGGTCGTTGTCTTTTAGAGACAATAATCCTTGATAATTCAATAATAATAATCCTCGCTTATGTTGTACCGGATATTGACTGTTCGCCGTCGTGAATCGTGTCATCAATCCTTCGGTTAGGTGGTCAGTCTGAAGAAAAGAAGCCGACTATCGCTATTTCAAAATTTACAAATAAAAACGGTGGACCGATTCGCTTGAGTGAATCGCTGAGCGTTTTGGTAGTAATCGGGATTCATCTTTTACCAGCAGTAGCCGCGAGTGATAACACTGAAGTAATAATAATAATAATAATAATAATAATAATAATAATAATAATAATAATAATAATAATAATAATAATAATAATAATAATTTAAACGATTGTGTTTAAAAGCCGAGGAGCACATCAGTCACATAGTTGCTGGATGTGAAGTCCTTGCACCAGTGGAGTACCTACAGAGGCACAACAAGGTGGCGGGCTACATACACTGGAGAATTTGCAAAA
>MPNW01000343.1:104519-117534 GCA_011800805.1 Hirudo medicinalis
AAGGTATTCCACCCGATCAGCAGAGGTTGATCTTTGCCGGAAAGCAGCTCGAAGACGGAAGAACCCTCAGCGACTACAACATCCAGAAGGAGTCTACCCTCCATTTGGTCCTTCGTCTCAGGGGTGGCATCTAATTTTTTATAGGTATACCTATATGAATTTTTGGTTGAACTTGGTTTAATAAAAATTTAATACCAATGGAATTTGAAAATTAGAAGTATCAAAAAATGTCTTTTGTTTCGAACTGATTATCGATTAGTTGTGAGTTACCATAGAAAGTCAACGTGGAGGAACGGTAGATCGATATTATTTATATTACATATCAAATAGCGTTCATATTCGTTAATTCTTATAAAGCGGTATAAGGTTTACGCTATTCTAGTCGTGCCCTCAAATAGATCACGAATTGGACTATAAAAGTAGGATATTAACTTTTACGCATTTAGTCCAGAAAATAATCCATAAATTGGATAGGGTAGTACATCAAGTAGAGAAACTTGTTACAATCTTTTCGAAAGGCTTGATATTTATTAACCTAGTCCACACCAGTAAGCTCCAAAGGGAAGCTGTTCTACATGAATGATTGGGTGGTTATAGGGCCGTCACATCCAATCACATCATCCGTCACATCCAATACGGATACAAAATATCTATTTTAACATCTATATCGTATCAATTTTTTTTTATACAGAAACAGAATGAATTATGGAAAAACATAATTTGATTAGAAAATAATTTTTAATGATAAAAATTCCTGTTAATACATAATCCTTTTTTTTATCTAAATTATGCATTAAAAATTGTATCAAAGATGTTTTAGAATGTTATAACTTAAATAATAAATTAATTATACATAATAAAATAATAAATTTTTCGTAACATATTAAATATCTTTTGAAGAACGGACTTAAACTTAAAAATCCATGTCAACTAAACGAAAATAATTCAAGACTATTACCAATACTCAACATAAAATCATTTGAAGAAACATGAGTTCATCATCGCATGAAGGATCTGCAGGAGCAACGTCGCCTTCCATCTTTTCAGAATCTAATGTCCCGTCGGAATCGTCATCATCCGACACTTCCAACATCCAAGTTCCTGCAAACGCACTTTTTGGTTCCAACAACCACATGACTCCCATTTCCCATCTGCTCACATCTTATAACATCCCTCTCGAGTTCGTTCATTCTACGACTTTCACGAACAACTCTTCGGATGAGATATTTACTGAAGGTTCGAAGATAGTTCCTATAGTGACAAACGTCGTTTGCACGGCGAACGTCGGCTGTGATCTCGATCTTGACAAGATAGCCAAATGGGCTAGAAATGCAGAATTTAACAAAAAACAATTTTTGTCAGTGGTGATGAAAATCAGAGAACCTAAAGCAACGGCGCTCATTCATAGTAACGGTGAGTTAGTTTGCCTGGGCACCAGAAGTGAGAACATGGCGATTATAGCCACGAGGAAGTTCGCCAGAATAATACAACAGTTGGGATTCCAAGCAAGATTTCTAAATTTCAAGATTCGTAATATGGTGGGGACCTGTGGAGTCAACTTCTCAATACGCATCGGAGCACTAGCTCAAACTCATCCTCAATTTTGCAGTTATGAGCCTGAGACCTTCTCTGGCCTCAAATATAAATTGGTTAAACCGGAAGTTCTAGTGACGATTTTTGTGACAGGAAAAATTATCATAACAGGTGCTAAATCAAGGGAGGAATTAAGAGAAGCATTCGACGCAATATATCCCATGTTGTTAGCTTTCGGCGAAAGATGAACATCACTTGTTTTCAAGTCACAAATCACTTATACCTACAACATGTGACGACATATTTGAGATTTGGAGTGGAAACTTTCAGGAAACTTTTTTTTTTATTTCTGTTTTAATTTTTGCCTTTTTTTCAACTTGTTCACTTATTCTTTGTATGAGGTCAGCATTTTGTTCTTGATTCGATCAGATTTATAGATTTTTTAAAGATTCTCCATTCTTCGCGGCATCTTTTGCGTCTGTTTCTGTGATGTTTATTCTAACTCATTGATTAACCAAAGATTCTGACTTATGTATAGTGCTTGTAAAAATCTAAGTACGGCAAGAGCATCCCTAATTATCTTTTCAATCTTTCTAGAAGAATAAATGGCCAGAACAGAAAATATCTTTTTTTCTTCAACTCAAGGTTACAATATGGCTCATTCAGAGATGCTTTCCTATGAGTTTACTAATTGTTATATATGATAATTAATGATTATAATTAACTAGGATAATATTAATATTAGAAAATATGATCCCTCGAAGCCTTGGAATAAATTAAAGAAAGTTTTAAACTTCATTTAGTCAATCTAAGGGGAGTTTTTCATAGTTGTAAAAATATGTAAGATGCAAGTGACAGACTGCCATCAAGTGACAAAATCTTGTTTGTAAATGAGTTTTAATCACAATATTTATTTCATTTATTTAGAATAAAAACTAAATAAAATTACTAATACATTTTAAAATGTAATACATCGACATTTAGCAAAGCATTTTAGAATTATAATAAATAAATAAAAATCAATAACAAAAATGTTATTGCATTAAATACAATAAGAACGGACATGTTTTAAAAATAATTATAGATATAATTTAAATAAATAATTATTTTTTTAAATAATAATTTTTAAAAGTAATAGTTTTTAAAAATGTAAAAATGTAACCAGCTAAGCGAAAATATTTCGAGGCGCTTTCCAACATAAAATCATTTGAAGAAGCATGAGTTCATCACCGCGGGAAGAGCCTGAAGGATCTGCAGGAGCAACGTCGCCTTTCAGCACTTCCAACAACCGAGCTCCAAGAAACCATCGTTGTGGTTCCAACACCCATATGACTGAAGTCTCCCCAGCTTCTTTTGCGTGAGTTTCTCATCTTCCACTTAAGTTCAGCCTTCTATTCCTTGTAAACACATAAGTTCATTAATTTAATTGCAATTAACTTTGCGGTGTATTTAAGCTAACTGGGCGTCGGTAGACGAGTGGTTTCGCTTTGGGTCACTCCGTTGGGACTTCAAATCCTAGCTGATCGCAAGAAATAAAATTAGCGTAAGCACATTCATAATTAGCATTGCATTATATATAGGCATACAAATGGCCAGGCCACCGAAACGTTTTTTCTTCAGCTCAGGATTACAATATGATTCATTCTAAGAGGCACATTAAACATTACCTATGGATTTATCGGTTTTATTATTTTGGATGAATATTTATTGTCATCTTATGATAATATTAATTATTAATACTATTGAAACCTTTACAAAAAAAGGAAAGTTTTAAAGTAATTTGAAAGTTTAACGTGAACTTCGGCACTTTTCTAAAGTGTAGGACTTATTAAATTTTACTTTGATTTGGTTATGTTTTAAAAAGCATTACTAAAATTAAGTGGTTTTCCTAATTTATAACATGTTCTTGCATTCGGTATATTCTGTTCTATCAAACAACAATTTAGATGCAAGAAAAAAGCAACCTACTGAACAAAATTATTTCGATTCACTTTCCAATACTCACTATAATTTCATTTGAAGAAACATGAGTTCATCATCGCGTGAAGGATTCGCAAGAGCAACATCGTCTTCAGAATCTAATGTCCCGTCGGAATCGTCATCATCCATCACTTCCAACATCCAAGTTCCTGCAAACGCACTTTTTGGTTCCAATATTCACATGACTCCCATCTCCCATCTGCTCACATCTTATAACATCCCTCTCGAGTTCGTTCATTCTACGACTTTCACGAACAACTCTTCGGATGAGATATTTACTGAAGGTTTGAAGATAGTTCCTACAGTGACAAACGTCGTTTGCACGGCGAACGTCGGTTGTGATCTCGATCTTGACAAGATAGCCAAATGGGCTAGAAATGCAGAATTTAACAAGAAACACTTCTTATCAGTGGTGATGAAAATCAGAGAACCTAAAGCAACGGCACTTATACACAGCAATGGCAAGATAGTTTGCCTGGGCACCAGAAGTGCCAACATGGCGATAATAGCCACGAGGAAGTTCGCCAGAATAATACAACAGTTGGGATTCAAGGCAAGATTTCTAAATTTCGAGATCCACAATATGGTTGGGAGTTGCAAAGTCAACTTCCCGATACGGATTGAGGCGCTTGCCCAGGCTCATCCCCAGCTTTCCAGCTATGACCCCGAAGTCTTTTCTGGCCTCGTATATAAAATGGTCAGTCCCCAAGTAAATTTCCTAATCTTTGCTTCTGGAAAGATCAGTCTGGCTGGTACCAAGTCGAAAGAAGAGCTGGACGAAGCTTTCGATGCTCTATATCCTATATTGCTGGGCTTTAGAGATTTATAAAATACTCACAGCACACTTGAAAAATTGAATTTGGTCGATAAACCTCTAGCAAAGTTGCTCTTGTTTTGTTTAGTCGCAGCTATTAATTCACCATTTCTTATTAACTTGGAGGTTGCAATGACTAGCGAGAAGTCGGCAGGCAACACTTAGTATTCCATACATTCGTGAAGTACTTCAGAAATTTCGGAAAAGCAAAGAACAAACTTTAAAACCCGGGGCGGCCCCCTTGACACTTGCCCCCCTTTTCGGCGACCATGTATAGGCTCATAATGCCTAGCGTTCTCAGAACATTTTGCACTGCCACCTTGCTACGTAAAGTAAGTAAAAATTTCTCTGACACATGGTGCAATGAGTGAACTCTAATGGGTGAGCTGCACATCTTCAATTACCCACCTACTAAAACAGGTTTCTACTTTTATCATTCTACTTCAAATATCAATTTCACAGAAAACGTTTGTGTCAAAAAGTATGAAAAAAAAAAACATTGAAACACAATTGCCATTGAAAGTTATAAACTTCATATCCTCTCCAAAGGCTCAATGCCTACAACCTTCAATCCATTCCTGAGTACTTGCCTGGCAGATTTAAACATGATTGTTCTGGCCTGGAAAACAAAATAAATAGTATATTTAGTTGTCAAGTATTTTCTGCCAATTCGGCCAAAATAATGCTTGATAATATAATTCAACATGCCCTCCACCCATTCACAATACCTCATTAAACCATTACTAATTGTTCCAGGTATACAATCTGTCCATTCAACTAATTCCAAAAATACTACGAGGTTTAGATCTGAAATCATGAGTGGTTCTTACACTTGCAACATCTCTTGGCTGATTCTTCACCTGCAACTCCCTGTGAGCTATATTGACCAATCTCCTGCAAAATTAGAGAATGTGTTCCATGAATTTTATGTGAACATCTATTGCTTAAAGGACTTCTTTCTGGCATCAATGAAAACTTAAGAAAAATGATGACATCAGTTTTTGCTTATACAAATAAATAATTCCTTGGGTGTCTATAAATTGAGTAATTAATTAACTTTTTATATTATTAATTAATTATAATTAATTTAATCCATTTAATTAGTCAATTTAACTAGTCACTAATTAATTAGATAGACACCACTTAAAATATGTTACAAGAAAGCACAGAGACTCACCCCAATGTGAAGAGATACCGCATGAGATGAAAGGCTTGGTATTCCATGTAAGATTTGACAAGGACTTCATCAAATCTGCATCATAAAGCACTTGTAACTACAAATTACTCAACAACATCAACATTCACAAATCTTCTTTAAATCATGCACACCGGTGTTTAGTGTTTTGAATAAAGAAGAGAATAGTAACAATAACAACGTTTAATTATAATAATAATAACAACCTTTAAAAAACAAAAGACATAGTTGGCTATATTTATTGGAATATATTACATAGCTGGAATATTTACTTGGCAAGGTGGAGAGCCAGTTGAACTGCAGAGTCTTCAGAAAGCACTTTGAAGTCGATCGAAGAGTTTGAAGGAATGTCGTCGGAATTGCGAAGCAAACTGGCAAAGATTAAATCAAAATTTTCAAAAAAGTACAAAATGTGATGAGCAAGGCAAAATGAGCTGTTAGTGTTGGGTCAAATTCCATTGTTAACGATGTAGGATGCTGCATGTATTTTGCAAAAGTGATACATCGGAACCATTAGCGGCAATGACTGAATCACGTTAAACTGTTTTGAAGACATGAATTCAGTGCTATAATTACCAAATCACCTGCACAGTCTGGCATGGGTGTACTGAAGAAATACACCTGTGTCGCCATCAAAGTTGAGAACCTCGTTCCAATTGAAGGCATAGTTGGAAAGTCTTGATCTCTTCAAGTCCTGCACCACAATGCCACAAACAGCAAGTTTTTCTGCCACCAAGTCCAAATCTTCTCCATGAACTTTTGTTGCTGTTGGACGACAAATCCATAAATTATTTATTTAATCAAATAAGCCACCATTTGTGCATGAGAATTATTCAATAGCAATAATTAATCACAAAATAAGTCAGTAGCAGATTGTTAAACTTAATGGATAAAAGTAAACCAAACTAATTTAAACGTAGACCGACTCCTCACCAAAATTGAGTACGTCTACTAAGACCATCATCATAATCACTGTAAATGTAGAATCCATTCATGACCCCCTCACTCACTGTGTTTCCCCAGCATTCTCTCCCTCATGAGTGACCTGGCCTCGTCCAAAACATCCCTCAGAAGCACCACTTCTCCCTTCCTTGTGCGCATCTTTTCAACCCTTCCAAACCTCAGGTGCAGGATCCATCTCCCCTGCATTCAGGCCTCAATTTTCGAAGGATCCTCTCCAGGTGTTGGAAGTGAAGATACTGACCACCTTCCACCTTTTAAGATCATCAACAATGACAGCTCATTAATTTGTGCAATACTAAAACATGCAATTTTCTTGAAAGAAATAATGATTGACATATTTGTTTGACGATCAATCAACATGCTGGAGACAGCCATTATGACAAACATAACAAGAACAAATGTAATAATATCGACTACAAGAATCTGGTTAATGACAGTCTTACCACATAGATTAGCTTATCAGCATTATGTTCTGTGTATCTCTGTAGAGCTGCAGCAACATCCCTATTTCAGCAAATAAAGAAAATCAACTTATCAACATATCAACATTTTCATCACAAGGAAGTTAATTTCATTCACATCGAGGAACCCAATAAATAAAAATATAAATTGCAAAATATTCATTCAATCACTAGGCTAATAATCAAGTGAGGTATGCAATCTCAGCAGCAGAAACAAATCGATCGACCATCATTATCATCATCACCTGGTGAGGTACAAGGTTGATCCATCACTCTTGAGAAGGTTTGCTAACATGGGATATTTGTCTCCTTCTTCTGTTACATCCATGTATTGAACTCCTGTCCTAATAATAATAATAATAAAATAATAATAATAATAATGAATTATTATAAATATGGATAGAGCTCAAGGATTTACTGAAAACCATCAAAGAAGCTGGTAAGCCATTTAATTTATAATTTTATAAATAAATTGAAGAGCTTCAGCACTTCAATGAGTTGAACAAAGTTTCGATAAAAAAGTTGGATGAGAATAAACAAGAAACCAAACAATGGTCCATTATTATTGGATCATTCTTACAGGCTCCCAAAATGAGGGCTTCATTAGATGAACAGGTGAGGCAAGAAATGAAAGATTTGGTGTCAGAAAACGTAACATCATTGGAGCTACATCTCTACCAATAAGAAACTTTGTTAAGAGTTTGTTTGTAGGTGGAGAACTCCCTGACTACAATGACAGGAGATACTATCCTTCTCAATATGATATAAAACGTAATATACAACTCAAGTTGCATTTATGTTTTTGTCAATCTAATTAATATAAATGATAGGATGAAAAAAGCTTCAGCAGGTCTTGAACTTATTTGCAAGAAACTTTCAGAGGCTAGAAGGGAGGGTGATAGAAGCTTTTTTAGGAAACCAGTTAATAATAATAATAGTTCATTTTTATGGCTCCGTATGCAGAGGTGCCTCGGTTCTTCATTTATCGCTATCTTGAACAGATGGGTCTTCAACTGACGCTCAAAGAGTTAAAGTGTGGGTTGAGACCAAATGATGGGGGAGGTCGTTCCAGACAGCAGGCGAGGCATAGGCAAAACTTCGATTGACGATGGATGATCCGTGGAGTGGTTGTAGATGGATTGCGGAGGATGAACAAAGGTGGTTGGGGATATGGCGGCGGTGAATGAGATGGTTGAGATAGGGAGGGTAGGATGTAGCTAGAGTACGATAAGTGATTAATGAGATTTTGAAGATGATGCGAAGATATATAGGTAACCAGTGCAGTTGCCTCAGGCATTCAGAGCTGTTAAGGCTGGGATTGAGAAGAATGAGCTTGGCTAGATTATTTTGGGTGCGCTGAAGGGAGTGGATAAGTGAGGCAGAGGTACCGTAGAGGAGGGAGTTGCAGTAGTCAAGATGAGAGAGGACCAGATTGGGAGTCAAAGGTGACGCCGAGGAGTTTTAGGGTAGTAGAAGAAGGAAGAGTAGTGCTGGCATTGTTTATTAAAGATGGGATAGATTCTTGAGGTGTGTGGGTGTGCCGATAAACATAACTTTGGATTTCTGTGGGTTAAGTTAAGAAAATTGATGAGATGCCAGTCGTTAATTGCATCTGTGCACTTACGCAGATTATCAAGTTGTTTGGAGACACTGTGGNGAGGAGATTGTGGGATGATGGAAAATCAAGAGCGTGACTTTGGGAGTGAGTTGGGAAGGTGACGTGTTGAATTAATCCATGAGACTCGATTGCATCCTCCAGAAGGTGATGAATTCTTGTCTCCGAGCCAGGTGCGTTGAAATCCCCGCAGATGACAAACGACGTTGTGAGATGAGATGAAGTCGATGAGCTCTTTAAATTCAACGATGAATGAAGACGTAATGGGTCCAAGCGGGCGATAGATTGATGAAACTATGAATGATGTTTTGCGGGTGTTAAATTTGAGGTGAATGAAGGCTTTCAAATCCAGAGAAGTCATGATCTATTTTGGATGAGTCTGGATTGTTGCTTGTCTTCCAGATGAGTAATCAAAATCATTTGTTACAAAGGTTATTTGTCACACTTATGCCTGTCATTAGATTATTTGATTTTATGACATTTGTTTTAGACATGGTAATTACAATTGCTTTTTGGACTCAACTTATAAAACCACAAAATATGACTTGCCATTGTTTCTTTTGTGCATCGAGACCAATATTAGACATCGTGTTGTTGCCTTTTTATGTGGGAAATGAAAGCAGCTCATCTATTTATGAGGCCTTGAGCATGATTAAGGAATGGAATCCACAATGGTGCCCCAGGCATTCATTATGGATGGCTCAGAAATGGAGTGAAAGGCTGTAAAGAAGCTTTTCCCGGGTTATTACCCAGATTGATAAGGAGTCTTGGATTTATGTAACATGCATTTATTCATTTCAGGATATTTTTTGTATTTAGGCAAATTTCACCAATCATGGCATGGATGGAAAAGTGCTCACAAGAATGGAGTTGTTCAAAAAGATACACTGTCACACTTGAATGTAAGTCAAGTTTGTCAAACAAGCCTCAATTTTGATAACCAATAATTTGAATTATATTCAGAATTTTGCTAGTTCCCCAACTGAGACCTAATTTTTGACAAATGTGTCAGCCTCGAAGACCTGCGATTTTTATGTTGAGAATCAAAAGTTCCAGAATTATGTTGAGAGGCAATGGTTAAAGAACGATTTAATTCAAGTGAGTTTTGAACAATGATAGGTGCATGCAAATAATTACTTGAAACCAGTGCTGAAATTCTTCATGTTTTCAACAGTCAAGGGATGGAAACATTGAATAGAGCCTTGAAAAGTTGTCAATAAGTTGTCCTCCAAATCAATGGTTTCCATCCTGACACCTTTAATAGTTTTTTAAAATGCATTTGCAAATGATTATGCCCTAATTAATTCTATCGGCAGCAAATATGTAAGGGAAAATGTGGCATTGTGCTCATCATGGAAGGACACCAGCAACATCAACCACCCTCAAGCTCTTTTCAATAACATGCTATGGATCTAGACCAGGGGTGTCCAACGCATGGCCCACGGGCCAGAATCCGGCCCGCCATAGGTTTCTATTCGACCCGCGAAGCTTCTCTGATTTTGTAAAAATTTGTATATTTAAATAATAAAAAAATAATTCTAAAATAATTTTTTTTAAAATATTTTCAGTTTTTGATTTTTTTCTTTCTTTGCTTTTATACATATATCCATGCTTGTGCTGCTAAATAAGCGTGCTCTGAGCTTTAAAAGTAAACATTGTAATGGCCGCGCCGGCACATAAAAGACGGAAAATTGATGTTGAAAATCGCTCGTACAAAGTACATTTTGATGATTAATAAATTTGCTCAAAAAAAAGAGAAAAAAAACATCCCACCATCACTTGAAAACCGACCTCTGAAACTCCTCAAACATTTGAGAAATGAAAGAGAGAGGAGAGTATGAGAGTCAAGGCAATGCCAAATGGCAAATACCTAATAAAAAGTGATGGTGGCAAGAATGAGTATGTTGTTGATTTGGGTATTCCCTTGTATGAGTGTCATCGATTCCGGAAGAGCAGGTTGGTTTGCAAGCATATTCTGGCTGTTATGGAAAATCATCATGGTGAATACAATCGATATGTTGTTGTAAGAGTGATAGCATTTCTTTTTCTAAAGGTGGATTTGATTGGGATTTGTTACCCAACCATTATAAAAATCACCCACTTTTTGTGATTGATGAAGTCTTTACTGGACTTAACATAACTGAAATATGCAAAAATCGCTAACAAATCTTGTCCCGCTCTGATCAAGGTGAAGCCCCAACAACAAGGTGTGATACACTAAATCATAAACTTTTAAAATGATACAACATACTATTTCTGGCACAGCCACAATAATTTTGACCTGCAAGACAATGTATTCATCTTGAAGGAAATGATGCAACAAGTGCAGAATTTTAGATACCTGGCCAGGGAAGCTGACAAAGAAATAATAAATAATGCTCTGCAGTATATGGCCATTATTCAAGAAGATGTAAATAGGTCACACCCAGGCTTAATATCATTAGAAGGTGGTTTTGTTCTTTAACAAAATTTTTACCAATATTTTCATTTCGGTTCGGTTTATGTCCAAAATCTGTTTGGGAGTGTGCTCAACTTTGCATTAGTTTAGTTGTGATTGCCTCCACGATTCACAGTTGAGGGCTGTGGTTGATGTGGAAATGCATATAATTAATGCGGATAATTGGTTGCGTCTATGTTTACATGACATGTTTCCTAAATTTCATCCATTGCTACCGTTTAATCCTGGCTGCTCTAGTCATTAAACCTGGACATATCTACTGGATTTATAGAGTTTAAATGATCTTGAACTCTCCCGACACTCTGATCAAATCAAATTTTCGTTCCTGCGCATGGACTACTGAACATCTCATTATCGCCATGTTTGTTTACAGTTCGGAGCTTCTTCGCTCACTTAACCCGGCTCCTGACAATAGCCGAATTGAAAAAAACCCTAAGAAAAGTTCTCTTCAAATCCAAAATATGGCATCCCCGTAGCTGTTCCTCATCCAAAACAGGCAATGACCGTACTTTTACTTACTCACCTAGCACAAGATGTGAGCACTCTAAAATCACTCCCTCGCAACTTGAGATTGGATCGCTCAATTCAAGGTCCGCTGCCAACAAAGCTGCCCTCTTTCACAATATCTTCAAAAAAAAATCATCTCAACGTGCTTGCAATTACTGAAACCTGGATTCCTTCAGATGCACCCCAGGCGATCAAAGCTGACTTAGCTCCTCTGGGCTATAACATGATTCACCAGCATTGTGGACTCTCCACTGAGAGGAAAGTAAGAGGCTTGGCAGTTGTTGCAAAAGACAATCTTCAACAATTTCCAACCAAGCTCGGCTGTTTCGAGACCTTTGAGTTGCACTCAGTAACAATAATGTCACAGACTTGGTCTATCTTACACCCAGGAGTCACCATAATGAAGATGCTTGCTCGGAGGTATGTTTATTGGCAAGGAATTGACAGGGATATTGAAGACAGGGTGAAGTTTTGCAGTTCGTGTCAGCTAGCTGCAAAGATGCCTGTCAGGAATGAATTGTCACCATGGCCGACACCTAATTGTGCTTGGGAGAGGATCCACATTGATTTTGCTGCACCGATGGAAGAAATGATGTTTCTCATCGTGGTGGATGCCTTCTCCAAGTGGCCGGAGGTTGTGCAGATGATAACTTCAACGACCACTGCAACAATCAAAGAGCTGGGTAGGATACCCAAAGGTGCTCGTTTCAGACAATGGGACACAGTTCATACCTAAGGAGTTCCAAGACTACTGTCAGAAGAATGGAATCCAGCACATCAGATGACCCCCATATCAACGGCCAAGCTGAGCGTTTTGTAGATATTTTCAAAAGGACTCTTCAAAAGCTACAGGGGAGTGAGATGCACTTCAAACGTTCCTACTGACTTACAGGACCACACTGTGTGCATCTTTATCAGGATTGAAGACGCCCGCAGAGAAATTCCTGGAAGAATATTGATAACTCCACTGAGTGACATCCAACTCAAGAAAACAGGGACTCATCAGCTGAGGAAGCGAGAGACAGATCATGCACTGAAGATAATGTGTGACACATTTGACCTGCCATTTCTTCCACCAAGTGAGACACCTCAGGATGCCTTCTCCAAGTGGCCGGAGGTTGTGCAGATGATAACTTCAACGACCACTGCAACAATCAAAGAGCTGGGTAGGATACCCAAAGGTGCTCGTTTCAGACAATGGGACACAGTTCATAGCTAAGGAGTTCCAAGACTACTGTCAGAAGAATGGAATCCAGCACATCAGATGACCCTGTGGTGTGTCAGCTCGATAGGCATGCGCACGCGCTTGCGCGCCTGCCTTTCGTTATACACAGCTACAGTAGCCATCTTGCCTTGTTGTAATCGCTTTTCTCTCTTACTACCTTCTCGGCTCGCGTTAATTTGGTTATAAGATGCTTGTTGACATTCATCCATCCGTTTGTTGCTAAACCGATTATTTGAATTAATAAAACAAGCGTCAACCTTAGTT
>MPNW01000344.1:32577-87003 GCA_011800805.1 Hirudo medicinalis
TTATCACACACATGTTGAAGATAATTCTCACAAAAATTCAGGACAAAATTTCAAAAAGAGATTCTAGGATTTCAAAAAAGGAAACTTTGGGGTACAATTGTACCCCCCTTAGGCATCCAAGGGTTAACATAGGAGACAGAGTCGAACACCTTACGAAAATCCAAAAAAATTGTGTCAAAATTTTGCTTGTTCTGTATGGCATCAGTCCACTGTTGGGTGCATTCGAGGATGTTAATAGTGGTTGAGGGAGCTGGAAAAAAGCATGTTGACTGCAGCCAATTAGGTTGTAGTGTAACAAGTATTGTAATAGGAATTTATTGATTATTCTCTCCATAACTCTGCAACAAGTTGATGTAATTGATATTGGTCTGTAGTTTTCAGGAGATGTGGTGGGACCTTTCTTGTGAATGGGTGTTACCAGGGCAATTTTCCAGTCCTGAGGCAATTTTTGATCCTTGAAAGATACCTCAAATAAGTGGGATAATGGAGTGGCTGGTGATGAGGCACATTTCTTTAGAAATGAGTTTGGAATACCATCAGGTCCTGCTGACAGTGAAGACTTGAGGCCAAGAAGAGTCAAGCAGACAATATGCGGTGTGAACTGTATGTTTGACATTTCCGTAGACGTTGTTTTTGAGGAAATACCAGGGTTGTTCCCATCATCATTTGTAAAAATTGTTGAGAAGTAATAATTGAAAGTACTTGCAATTTCCAATGGCTCACGTGTCATTCAGAGGGCCATCTGGGAGAGCTTTCTCTGAGACTCCAGATCTAAGTGCATCTTTTTGTTTACTTACTTGTAAAGTTGGCCAATGTTCTTGCTGTTAAGTAGTTGAATTTCCTGAGGTATGTAGTAAGCCTTTATTCCAGCAGTGCAATTCTTGGCAAATCTGTGGTAAATGTTTTTATGAACATCTCTGTTGTCCATTCTCCACGTTATCCAGAGTTTATATTTTTACTGAGCAATTTATTGATGTAATGGTGGTATCTTCTTTTACATTTTCGATCGAAGAACGAAAATGTTTGGACAAACATGTCTATTGCTATGTCAATCTGGTATTTGAGTTCACTCCAGCAGTAGTCCATATTTGGACAGAGCTGAAATACTGCATTCCAATCAATATATGAGAGGTATTCGTTGATCAGTAAGTAGTTAATTTTCTTAAAGTTATAGGATGATGGCTGGTGATTATAAGGTTTGCTGAAAATGTTAGGCCTGAGAACAATGACATTGTGGTCACTGGTTGAGATGGGGCAATACACTTCAATTGTTGATATAAACCGAGGATCATTTGAAAACACAAGATCAAGGATGTTATCATGACGTGTAGCAGTTGTAACAATTGATGGAGCCCGTAGCCATTGAAGAATTAAAAAAAAAGTCTGTAGATACTGTTGTTTGGTGCTATGGTAGGTCCAATTGAAGGCTGGAAGATTGAAATCTCCAAGTAGACAGATGGTATGTTTGATTGAACAGATGTGATATAAACATTTAATACTTTCAGTGGCATAGTTCTCAGCCTCTACATCAAATCCTCCAGAATGATAATAAACTATGATTCTGTAAGTTGAATGGTTTGTTGATAGGTCAACACAAACAAGTTCTATATTGACAAACTCATTTGGAATCTTAATCATTCGATAAGAAAAAGAATCCCTAATAATTAACATGACCCCTCCACTTTTTTAATCCCATCTGATCACATCGTAACCATCTGGACAAAACAGTGAATTGGAGGAGCTAGAATTAAGCCAAGTTTCAGTGTAACAAAAAATATTAGGTTCTTCTGATTTCAAAAACATAAACATTTCATTGAACGTATTATTGCAACTTCTAAGTTAGAATCCACTTGCACGTCGTAAGTCTATCACCGAAAGGGCCTTGCAGGAACAGTGGGTTGATCTTGAGAAGTTGAACGTCTCTCAACCCTCCGAAGATACGCCTGTTCAGCTTGCATAAGAGTCAAGTCACGATTGAAAAACACCTACGCAGCTCAGAATCTGGTGAAGATCTAAGCATTCGGGATGAAGACAAGACTGAATCGACAGATATTTTATTTTCAAGAGTGACACACAACTTACAGGCAGGACCCTTGTCTCTGCCCAGTCTCCTGGTCCTAACCATTCGAGACTTGATAGTCAGGTTTCTTTCGCAAAACTCAAAACTCAAAAATCGCCAAGTCATTAGTATCAGGTCTTTGTGTGAGACCCGAAACAATGACATTGGACGACCTCCGCTCAATTTCGCTCTGCTCTTTCTCGAAGTCCCAATAATGCTTTGGTTGTTATTTTTGCAGCTATCAACATTAGCGGTAACATTCGCATTGTTGGCATTTATAGTTTCAAGCTTCATTAACAAAGGTGTGAGTGTGGCTGTAAGATAGCCCATGAATGACTTAGTAATTTTTAGCATCATATTCTGAATCATCACCATCATGTTCTCCGTTTAACTTAGTCAAACATTCACTGAGTCTTTCGTTGAAGCTGTTGGATCTTTTCCAGATAAGCCCCGCCAAAAAGTTAACCCCCGCCACTCAAAAAAGATTATAAAAAAGAGGACATGAAACTTGTACTTTTAGTTTTTTATTGAAGAGGGTGAAATTGGGACATGTCATTAATAATTCGCATGAAAAGGTCCGTATTTCGGTACCTTTGCCTCCAAGCGAACTCACACAAGTAGCTGTCCACTAAAGATCAGTGTGTGCCGCATTGGCGCTTATTCTGCATCTTGTAGACGTGCCAGAAAGATTCGACAGTTTGTGTGTGAGCTCCAGTCGTTGGATCCACAAAGTTTTCGGTATGATTAACCGTTTGATGAGTATAATTCATGCAGTGTCGTTTGGTAGCTATTGTTGCATAAACGTTGCTGATGGATCACTCCGTGGCTATGCAAAAAACGTATTGCCGTCTCCTTGTCATGAACGAGAGTCGAAAGCGTCAGAAAGTTCATTTCAGGTTTTACGTCCGAACGTAGAAAATTTTTGTAAAAAATGAAGCCTAGAGGCGGATAAAGAGCTATTTTTATGGCGCGCGTTTAAATATTCAAAAAGTGGTGGGGCTTAACTTTTCGCGCGTGCACATTTTGCATTAGTGGCGGGGCTTATCTGGAAAAGATCCAAGCTGTTCATTAACTTTTCATTAATTTGGAGCAATTTATCGAACAAACCCTCCGGAGAATCGCTAAAGACCTCATCTGAAGTTGAAGTTTTTGCTGACCTTGGCATCTCCAAAGAAAATGCTCGACAGAACAGAAACAGAAAAATACAGAAATATGGACTTTAAAATGGAATGTAATGCGAACATCCAAAAGAACCATCCGAATGCAAACAAAATCTCTTATTTTTTTTAGAAAAGACTTTATTAAAAACTCATTTTTTAAATATTTTAAAAATTATATTACCTTTAATAAAATAAAATATACAAATTAACAATCTTTGATTTTCAAAGTCCAAGATATGTAAGGAATAACGATTATGACTAATTGCATTCATAAACGCAACTAATATATTCATTGCAAAAGAAGATGAATATTGAAGAAATCACCCAAAGGAGAGAGTCACACCAAAACGAGAGCAACCCAGAAGAAGAAACTCAAGGAAGTGGTACAAATTCTAAGTCTGTGTTAATCTACTGCCTTTCAGAATTTTGCAAAGGACGGACTACAGAAGCTGAAGCTAAAGATTTTGACAAAGATTTGGAGTGTCCAATTTGCTATGTCACACTCGTGTCATCGAAGGTATCTCAGCTACCCTGTGGTCATACATTATGTCCACCATGTGCACAATCGTTTAATAACTTGTAAGTATTCCACTATTTCATTTCAATTTCTACTTGATAAATTGTTGATTGATAACTGATTTTACACGATTTTCAGTGATAACGGGTGTCCGATCTGTAGACGAAAAATTACACAAGTATTTTATTTGAGTATGCCAATCAAGAAATTGGACAACATCATCCTCGGAAATCATGAACTCTGCCATCTCAATGATCCCCTCATAAACAAATATTTTGAGAATCTTGATGAACAATGGACGAAGCTCATTAATTTCATGTTTAAAACGCAGGACCCATATGCCTTCGAGAATTATGTTGGAATTAAAGGAATCAACCATTTGAAATTGAACAGATACGAAAAAAAGGGTAGGTTAGTTAGAAAACATAAATGTTATGCTGTGATAAAAGACAAAACAGGAAAAGAACGTATTATATTTGCATGTTTACTGCCTAACCTCTCCATGAGACTAATTATATCACNTAGGCGTGAGATGCAATATCTGTACGTTCGTAAGTTTGAACGATTCACTTGCTCGTTACTTTTGTGTGGTAACGATGACAGTGCTTTGGCTACAAGACATGAAATGCCCATGAGGAAACAACTTCATAATATGAAAAAGAGTAATTTTGATCTAAAACAGTTTGATAAAGTGAGGAATATATTTCCAAGGCAAGATTTACATAATATGGCGACTCCTCGTGAATATAACTGCATTGGTTGCAATTGTTACAAACCTCGTTAGAAATATTATTATTGCTATATTTTTGTTTTCCTTATTCAATAAAGTATGCATTTTCTTAGAATATATTCGAACATGTATTATTGTTATGTTCGCCTGTTCGGCAGGGATTTATGCAGAGCGGAATAAAATCATAAATCAAGTCGGGCAGGCCGAAACCATGAGGGCACCCCATTATTTCATGATAACTCTCTAAATAAGAGTTTGATTGTGGGGAAATTTTAGTATGTTGTGTAATTATATATTTGTGATAATCTCTTAAATTTTCAAGAGATTAATTTAAAAATTCAGAAAACGTGATTTCGTGGCGTCCAATAACCATGAAAGGAACTTTCAAAAATCATCGCAAATGACTAAAAGCTCACGAAAAACTAGACAAAAAATTTATTAATAAGACATAATGTTTTCTTTATTCTCAATAACTATAAAACATCAGTTATTCATTGATTGTATCAAGGTTTTTATGTATTTTCCATCCCGTTCTTTCCAGGCACTCATAATGGCGTTTTCCAGGTCAGATTTGGAGTGGAACAGCCTTCCATTGTTGTAAACCAGTCTTGACAACATTCCCCAAACGTTTTCTATAGGATTTCATTCAGGGGAACAGGCTGGCCAACCCATACCTTTCAAATTTCTGCTCTGGAAAAATGTCTTCGTCAACTTGGAAGTATGGATCGGGGCATTATCTTGCTGGAAACAAATTTTTTTCCATAATAAGATTCTCCAAAAGGCAGGAGATGATCTTCTAATACTTTGATGTAATCTGCTGAAGCCTGTCTCCCATCCAGAAAGGCCAATTCAGTTAATCCTTCACTGGAAATTCCTCCTCAAATCCTCACCGATCCTGCTCCATGATTTCGGCTAAAAAATGTTTCTTTTTCTAACCTGAGGTTATGCCAGTAGAATTGATGACCATCAGGTCCATTCAGCTAAAATTTCTTCTCATTTGAATAACTAATATTGTCCCAGCCATTTCTGTTGGAGAGCATGGTTTTGGCCCATTCCACTCTAGCCAACTTGTGATGATTTTTAAGAGCTGGAATTTTTAATCTTTTTTCATATAATAAAATTCCATTAAATCTCAAATAACTTAACACTGTACTTTTACAAATTTTTAAATCAAGTTCATTTTTAATTTGATTTGCGGAAAATTTACCCGTAGAAACCTTTCTTACCAGGAGTCTATGCCGACGAATCGTCAGTTTCTTGGTTCTTCCATGATTATTTTTTGTTCCATCACATATCGCTTTAAAGGTCTGATCAATGAAATTCACTTTCCTAGATTTCTTACATGTAAATAGTCTACGCTTAATTTGGGGTCATTCCTTGAAGCCACTGCTCTAGTTTTAGTTTTATTTTGTTAGAGTTTCTTTCCGGAAATTGTCACGGATCGACCCTATGTCTATGTAAATAAATGAATAATATAATTTCCTAGACCATCAGGATTTCATAGGCAACGTGATTTAGCATTCAGGTACGCTTCCTCTCATGTTTTCCCGGTGATCGATGATCTCATTCTAATGTTCTGCATATTATGTAATATTTGAAATCTAGTAAATTGTTTTTCAGTTTTATTCATAACATAATTTTATTGTATACAAAACTTCCTGTAAAATTTCAAATAAATTAAATAAGTAGAACTTGTAAATTATGCAAATTTGCGTTTGAGGGTCGTTTGAAAACCACGAGGACATCCTTTCTTATGACAAGTAAAATGTGATTTTTTTTTATATTTATGTGATCAAAATGCACTTTATGTAAATATTATCGATATATAAACTCAAAGATAATTAAAAACTAATTTTAAGTTTATAAACTTGCTATTTTACAAACGGTTGGAGATAAAATGTTGTCTGATAATGAGAGGGCAGATTGAGGCCCTCAGTAAAGCAAATTATTCACTCACAGAAATTGCCAAGAAGCTCAATCGAACAAAGACTGGAACTACTTAAAGCTCCTGAGGAAAATGGAACAAAAAATAACCATGGAAAACCCAAGAAAGTGACGATTCTTCAGTAGATTCTCCTGGTAAGAAATGCTTCGACAGGTAGAGTTTCAGCAAATAAAATTAGAAATGAACTTGATTTAAGAATTTGTAAAAAATACAATGCTAAGTTATTTGAGGTATAGTAGTATTGTATTATACGTAAAAAGATTAAAGATTTCACTTCTTAAAAACCATCATAAGTTAGCAATAGTTGAACGGGCCAAAACCAACAGAGATGGTTGGAGCAATAATATTTTGTCAGATGAGAAGAAGTTTAATCTTGGTGGATCTGATGGTCATTAGTTCTACTAGCATGACTTCAGGCTGGTAAAAGAAACATTTAGTAATCATGGAGCAGGATCGATGATGACTTTGGGAGTAATTTCCAGTGAAGGATTTAATTGGCCTTTTTGGATGGGATATAGTCTTCAGTAGATTACATCAAAGTATTAGAAAATCATCTCCTGATGTTTTAAAAATCAAAAATTATGAATTATGAAGGAAATTTTATTTTCCAGCAAGATAATGCTTCGATCTACACTTCCAAGATGACGAAGAAATGCTTTTAGAGTAAAAGCTTGAAAGTTATGAGTTGACCAGCCTGTTCCATGGACTTAAATTCTATTGAAAACATCTAAGGAAAATGTTGTCAAGACTGTTTTATTCAAATGGAAGGCAGTTTACTCCAAACCTGGAAAACGCCATTAGGAGTGCCTGGAAAGAACCAGATTGAAAATTAGAAAAAAGACTGATAAAATTAATGAATAACAGATGTTTTAAAGTCATTGAGAATAAAGAAAACATTATTTCTTGTTAATAAATTTTTTATTCTTGTTTTACTTCAGTTTTAATAATTTTTTTATGAATTTTGAAAGTATCTTTGGATGCCCAGAGATTCTGAATTTTTAAATTAATGCTTGAGAATATTTTAACGAAATTTTCAGGGATAATCACAAATATATAAGTTGCACAACATACTAAAATTTCCTACAATCAAAGGTTTATTTAGTGAGATATAGTAGAATTATGGGATGTTTTCATGGTTTCCGATCTGACAATTGTATATATACAATTAATGCTTAAGCCACATTCATTTTTATCAAATTTTTAGTATTAAAATTTTATTTAAATGTTATCGATTTCATTTAGAAATTCTTTTATATTTGCGATCCACACAGATACGGGAGATCGCTACTAGACTCTTCGAAATCGGGTGAACTTTCTGTAAAGCAAGACAAGTTGGAGGAATACTTACTAAAAACGCACAGTGACGCCTTCCGCTCCGCCATGAGCCTTTACAGGATAGGGTGGACATTCCATCTATGAGATTGGTTTGTCAGTGGTCGAGAAACTGGAGAGGAAATTTAACCGTTACACCAGAAAATGGTAGGCCTTCCTCCAGCGCTGTCATCGGTTGCCATCTACAGCAGGAGCACGAGCCTGCGACTATCACTAAGGTCCATCGTGGAAGAGTACAATCTCTCAAAAATAAGAACGCAGTGGATGCGCAACAATCCCGCGGACAGCAGGATCCGCGAAGTCAAGCCACTACTCAGATCTGGAAGGAAAATCCCAGTGCAGAATGAGATCGACGAATCCGTAGCCAAGCTGATGTTCGAGGAAGTGAGAGGTCCGTCATGCAGTTGGATGGAACCACCTGCCAAAATGGTCTCAGGCGAGCTCATCAATCATAGCCGTTATGATTAGCCAGGAAAGGAGGCGAAAAGTGGAACAAGCAATCACAGCAGGGTAAGTAGACAACATGAGAAGACGTAATGCAACGATCCCTTACCTGGAGCGATATGTGGAAGATGTCCCCGCTCCGACTTGCCTTCGCGATAAGGTCAGTGTACGACTAGTTGCTCTCCAGGGACAATTTTCAGAAGAGGGGTTTGGTGGAAGACACCAAATGCGGGCTCTATGGCGGAACCGAGACACTGCACCACGTGCTCAGCAATTGCACGTATGCCCTTGCCAACGGTCGGTACACATGGCGACATAACCAGGTCCTTTGAGAAATGTGTGAGGCAGCAGTCTTCAAAGCAAACTCGCGCACGATCGCAAAGAAGCGAAAGATTTATTTCTTGCGCGAGGGCTTCGCACACCTCTGCAAAAAGAGATGTCAAACTCCCAGGCGAGACATTCTTGCAGAGGAAAATGACTGGACCGTCGCAGCCGACCTAGAAGGGATGAGGCACTACCCCAAGTTGGTGATAGAAAGTGGCAAGAGGCCGGACTTGGAATAAGTGTTGTCGTCGATGGATGCCATCATTCTGGTGTGAGCTGACGGTACCGTTGGAGGACAGTCTTTAATACAGCAAGGAGCTCAAAGCAGATAAATATGCAGATCTGTCGATGGACCTGGAAGCGAAGGGATACCGGACAGACCTCTTCCCCATCGAGGTTAGCTTAAGGGGCGTAGTCGGCAGGTAGACTTATGCTTTCCTCGCGAAGATTGGATTGTTTAGCAGAGAGAGAAATCAGCAAATCAGCTTAGGATTAGAAAGTCCAGTTTGTTACAAACCACTTGACTCGACAAGAGCTTTCCGTTGTAGACACATATTTTGTGAGGAGTGCGTTATAAGTGTAAAATCTATGAAAGGATATATTTTACAAAAAAATGTTTTATTTTTTGCCAAATGTATTTCGGTTAAATTTTATAATAAAAATAATAAATGAAATATTAAATTCTAATGCCTTTGAATGGAATTCACTTCCAGAAAAAACTGTCCAATATGCAGGGGAAAATTTACCACTACTCTAACTTTCAGCAAAGTGCAATTAGAAATTGAAAATTTGAATATATTATTAAAAGATCACCAACTATGCACATTCAAATTCATGTTCGGAGCTTGCGTAGAATATTTTGCAGATCTTAGCGAATTGTGGTTGAGTTTCGTAAACTTTATAATGGAGACATGTGAACAGGGTATAAAAGGAACTGATCATCTGAACTTGGATCGCTACGAGGAAGGTGGTAAGCTATTGTTTAAAGGAGAATGTTCCTCCGTTTTAGAAAATTCTAAAGAAAAAACACAAGCGGTTTTATGTTACCTTTTACCTAATGTGTCGATGAGACTTGTTATTGAACCAATTTGCAAAGTTGACACCGATATTGAGGAAGACATTTTACGCTGACGAAGCATTGGGTTACATAATGAAGCAGCTCTTTGTGTGTTGGAGAATATTTCCAAAACTATTAAACAGAAATAACATCGAACACGTATTTGTTTAACGAACGTGAAATGTTTTTTGCTGCTTTCTGGTCATGATGATGCCGGTATGTGGCATTATTATGAAATAATGGCAAAGGAACTAAGCTCCATGAAAGTCAAATTTTAATCTGTCAAATTATAGTGATTTAAGAAAAACGTTTCCGGGAGTTCATCTGCGCAAATTGTCAACTTATGGAGATTGTAATTATTATGGAAATTGTTGCTTGAGAGAAAATTGAAGATGAATGATTTGTTGATAAAGTAATAAAATTAAATGAGCAATCGGTTGATGAAGTAAAAAAAAAAGTTAGGCAGTCCAATCATTTTATCCATTGTTAATGGACCTTAAGGTCCTTTTACATTGAGCCTAACTTTTTTTTTTATTGCGATTTTGTTCCTGGATCGTACATGATCTGGGAATCTGGGACTTGATATGATAACTTAGACTTTTTGTTGATGTACATCTAGTGTTTGCTAGATTCTCCAGCGGATGTGTAAAACTAATTTCTGGGCTCGGCTGGTCCAGGTTACTCAGGCGCATTGACACGGTATTGCAGTACAACCGGGAATGACTTTGAAATCCGTCCGAATAATCTGGTTATTAATGCACGCCTACGATTGATTCGAATCCTGTTGCGGGAGCACCATCATAATCATCCACTTATGCAAAGCGCATTAATAAACAAAAATTGTTGATCACTGAAGCAATAAAGACTTCAACAAGCTTCCCCATCTCTTTAGTCAACCCACTTGCGAAAATTTTCGTCATCAAATATATGTTAATATGAAAATACAATTTGATTTTAACTACAACCTCATTTACTCAATTAATCCTTGGATTGTGAGGTTTGTTTTGTTTAAGTTCTTCTGATTTGATCGAGCAACTGAGTTTAAACCTGAATTTAAAATTTACATTGCATTTAAGTTTGTAAATAATTTATAATTTGATTACAAAAAACCAGAAGTTATTTGGTAGCAATGAAAGATAAATTTGAGTAAATGTGAGCTTAATACTGCATGGGTCTTCTGAAATTAGCCTATATTGTTTTATGATGTCTTCACAAATATTAACACACTTTAAAAATATACTTTAAAAAATGCAGATTCATATGGAGTAATTCAAAATTTTTTAATAAAATTTTTAAAAGTTTAAAAAAATTATAAATTAGGTTGGGCTTGTTTAAAATGGTAATGCTTTATTAATAAATGTGAATGTGCTTCATTTACGTAGCTTCATAGACATAGAGTCAATGGCGTCTTTTTGTTGCGAACACGACACATTGCGACTGTTCCCATCCCCGCCGCATGCAGGAACGCAACCTTATTTTTATTTATTTATTTGATTAAAGTCCGTTGCATGACTGAGATGATTTGGATAGAGAGAACGCAACCCAAACGGCCAATCTATATAAATAAAAATGAACGTTTGTTGAACATATTTGTGTGTTTTCCATATAACCAGCTCATGAAAGATTCTCAATTTAAAAAGCAATAAAATAAAATTAATTTAATTTAAAAATTTATATGTTATATTATATGTATTGTTATTTATATCGTATACCCACGAGCATTGTGAAATTAAACATATTAGAAACGCGCGCTTTCCCTTTTCTTTCTTTTCCATTTAACCAGACTGAGTCACAGCAACGCGTGGACGGGTACACTAATATGCAATAATAGTGGTAATAAATAAACAAATTTTTCTGGTAGATTATTTGAAATTATATTATATCATTAATATTATTGTTTCTTTAATATATTTTTATAACTTTATTAAATGTTTTATTATTAAAATTTATTGCTCAGTTATTAAGGGTTTTTGATAATTAACGTCGATCTAGCGCAATCGTATAGGCACATAAAGTCCATTAATAACTGCTCTTCCTACTTAATTAAATTACTTGTAATTGTAAAACAATGGAAAGCATATCTCTTGTCCCATCTATTCAAAGAAAGCTGGATGATATCCAGCAGTATGGAAATGAACCTATTTTGCTGGAAGGTCCAATTGGCGCAGGTAAAACCACACTCGTGGAATACTTAGCAAGTGCGCTTCGTAAAACTCTAATTAAAGTACAACTTGGTGACGGTTCGGACAGCAAAGTAAGGAAAATTATATAATTAAAAAAAAAATATAGCTAGTTAACAATAATTCGTAAAAATACTAAAACTACTTAGCAGTGCTTTGAAAGTCTGTTGATTTTATTCAATAATTAATTAATTATTAGTTGATTGAATGCTACCAAATAAGAACTTATATACAATTTATAATGCAACCGTTTATAATGCTTATTTTCTTTCATTTAGTCAATCTTGGGTGCTTACTGTTGTGGCGAGGTACCGGGTCTTTTTTATTGGAGAAACAGTGCACTGTTAGAGGCCATGCTCGAAGGCCATTGGCTCCTCTTAGAAGATTTCGACCAAGCACAGGTGGACGTGTATGGAGTTCTTATGCCACTTTTGGAAAGTGGTTCTTTATTGGTGCCTGAACTAGGAAATGAAATAGTGAGGGCTAAAGAAGGATTCAGATTGTTTGCAACATCAAGGTAAAGCGATTGATTGTCCAAATTATAAATATTAGTAACGGTTTCAAAAGCTCGAAAGTTTGCAGCAGAAATTATGACAATTTCTTTATAAAAACATGAAACGTTTCTTGAATAGGCAAATCGCATAAATAAATTTACCTTTATAACATTTTGAATTATAAAAAAATTGTGATGCGAGAATTGTAATCAAAATTTAAATTGAATCCAGATTGATAGAGACTTCAGGTGGTTTCATTAGAATAAAGATCAATCCTCACTTCGACTCCGCTGCTAAGTTCTTCTCCAGAATAACCGTTGAACCAATGCAAGTTGAGGAATTATCCAAGGTATGTAATAAGAAATTAGCAAATTTATAATATTATTACATAATAACTTTTTAATTAGCAAATACAATGTGCAAATGCGTCAGTAATGTTGATTTAGAGTAATATTTAGTCGACAAAATGTTTGATTGAAATATTTGGAACGACTTCGATTATAGATGGTCAGTCGAATTTACAAATTCAAGAATAGTGATATAAAGATACTTGTCAATACGTACCTGGAGTTAACTAAAATCTACAAGCATAAACATAATTTCACGACGAGGTGAGAGTTTTTATCAACTTTATTAGTGTAGCAATACAATGTAAATTAATATTTTATACATAATGATTTCCAAGTATATTTTCCTATTAAAATTAATTTCTAATACTTTCTCCTTTTTGCAGAAACCTCATAAAGTGGTGTGAGAGAATCTCTAGGTTTTCTGACACAACGAAGACAAACTCCTTGATAGCTTTAGAAGCCTTCGACGTGTTTGCAGGTGCAATCCAATCAAAAGCAGATCAACAGGAAATGAAAAATGTGATCGGCAAACTCATTGATGATAATAACCAAACTTGCATCCGAATTACGGATACATTAATTCAAGTGGGAAAATACGAATTGAAGAGTCATGGCAAAATTTCTGATAATGTTGAAAGGTAAATATTTAACCCCATTTTTATTGTCTTTTTGTTTACATCTTTTCTAAAAAAGAGATAACAAACACCATTCTTCTGTATTGGTATTCATCTTGGTATTTATTCGTAGCTCTTTTTATTTAAGATAATTAATTAATTATTTAAGCATGCATTTGAAATGAGTTGCAAATTTAATTACAATTCATTCAGTCATTAAAAAAAAACTTGTTTTAAAAGGGAAACTCCAAAGTTCAGATTTAATATGGACACCTATTGTCTCCTGGAAAACATAGCAGGTTGCGTTGTCATCAATAAGCCAGTACTTTTGATTGGAAAAACGAATAAGATGAACTTCATTCAATTCTTATCTGACAACATGAGTGAGTGTTTCAACCCATGTTTATAGACATTAAATTCACAACATTTAAGTTATGATTATTAATAATGGTAATAGTTTATAATAGTGGTAATAATAACGTGATATTTAATGCGACAATAACAACAGGTCTGCAACTTGACAATTATTTTAATCAATTATTTTCAGATGCCAAACTAAAAGTCTTGAATTTCAATGAAAGTTTCGCTTCTGACCCCCCTGGAGTGTGAGTAACGATAACATCTTTTTAATAGAACATTTTATGTTTTTATCTTGTTACGGTTATCACTTTAATATTTAATCAATAATTCTAATTTGAGAATTCATATTCTCAGATATGATCCAAGTGTCTACGAATCAACATATGCACTGGTGATCGATTTAATGAGAAAATTCAAGAAATTGGCACATTCAAAAGCTCTTCATAACAAGTACAAGAAATTAGTGAAACAAATGGAGGTAACATACAAATATGTGCCCTAGCATTGTTTTACGACATCTGATACAATCGTTTAAAATTGATTTTTAAAGGTATGCTGTGCAACGGCCCACTTCAGAGAAATGCTTAATAAAATGAGAGAGATGATTCCAAATATGATCAACATGTATAAAGAAGGCCAAAAAGCCTACAAACAGTGGACGGATATTTCAGATGACATCAACCAAGCAGAAACCAGTTTGAATGAAAATCCACTTTTTACAGTCATAGAGGTTTTAAACTCAAACTATTTTATTAAATTATTAAGTAACCCAGGACAATGTAACAATAATAATACAATTTTAGGAAAGTGTGGTCTTGGCGGTAAAGAATGGAAAATGGTTGATATTGGATGATGTCAATGTTGGGGTGCTAAAGTCTATCAGTGGCCTCCTAGAAACAAAATGTGAATCGATTAACCTGGCAATCAGAGGGTGGGTTTAATATAAAACATCATAATGAATAATACAATGCAAATAAATTAATGCTATTATTATTCGTACTGTGAAATAATAACTGATTTGTTTCCATATGCATAATTAATTCGATCAATATTTCTTCAAATTTTAGAAAACTTCCTGCAATACCGAAGCACGATAACTTCAGAATCTTTGTTTGCATGAGTTCAGCCCAAGAAAAGGAATTATCAAAAATGCCGAGCGACCTGAAAAACTGTTTCAGCGAGTTTCATGTCACCGATTCGACGAAGTTCATAGACGATGAATTTGAGTCGACAACATCACTATTTCGGTAAAATTCAATCAAAATTAAATTTCAATACTTTGGGTTGTTGGTGCATTTATTAAATCAATAGCCAAATGTAACTATATTATATTAAGAGGGTTATAATTAATTAAATTGGACTTTCACATTTCTAGTGCGAGGAAAGCTCTAGTTAACGAAATAGAAATAATTATTGAATTCAAACAGCTTGTTGACACGGTGAGTAAACATTTTCAAAAGTTGTAGAATGGATGCAATTTAAGTTTATATTTTGAAATGTATTTTGTTTTTTAAATAGAAATTTCAAAGCCAATCTCAGGCCAAGGTTAAGGAGAATAAAATCCATGTTGGGAGATATGAACTAGAAAGATTTTGTGGTCCAGATGTCATTAGGTTAGTTTATTATTATATTACTTAATTATCAAATAAAGTTTATGCAATATTAATTAATATTTTATAAAAATTTCAAGGAACACTTCAAAGCTTGCGTATACCTCACAGAGTATTTGCTTATTGGAATACATAGCAGGTTGCATATCAAATAATGAACCACTTCTCCTGGTTGGAGAAACGGGAACAGGAAAAACATCTACAGTTCAATTTTTGGCAAATTTGATGAGTAAGTAATGCCAATTGTAATTCGTAAAAATAGAAAATATTTTGTTTCGAAAAGTTTGAATCTATTAAATTAATAACAGATGTTATTGTCGTATTTAAAAAAAAAACATCTTTCATTTCTAGATGCCAATCTCAGAGTGGTGAACATGAATCAACAAAGTGACAGTTCGGATCTTCTGGGAGCGTGAGTTTAAAATTTACTTTATTCACTTACAATGTTTTAAAAAAGCTTTTATCATGCTATTCCATGTATTTAATGTTTAAAAATTAAACAGAAACTAATTAGCAACTTTCAATATTTCAGATACCGCCCTATTAGCGCCAAGGAACTTGTTACCCCTTTATGGATGAAATTTAAGAAAATTTTGAATTCGATGGATATTCAAATCAAAAACGTATATAATATCAAAGAAATGGAGGTAATGTGTAAAATAAGGATAGTTCAATATTAATAACAGCACAGCTAAACCTCTTATAAAGTGTCTATTCCCATGGAAAAGACAAAAATATCCTGAACACCCTGTAACTGTTCTTTTAGCGTTGCTTGCAGAAATTGCATGAGTTTACTAACTAGCCAAATGTATTTACACGATCAAAAACTGGATATAAATTTTCAATTATGTTTACTTCTTCAGGCTTGCTTTATGAATGAGCAGCTGAAGGTTGTGTTCAGCAAAATGAAAGTGATGGTCACCAGTGTATGCCGCTTGATTGAAGAAGGTAGTGAATCCCACAAAGCACTCATTGATGTGTCAAATGGCATAACCCGAATGGAAAATAGCGCCAACAATGGTCCGGCGTTTTCATTTATCGAGGTTTGTTTTTATTTAAATGAACCAAACAAGATGGCCTAGTGATGAATTCTAACATTATTTAAATAATATTTTAAGGGCACCCTGGTCAAAGCAATCAGAAACGGAGATTGGATTTTATTGGACGAGATCAATTTGGCCGACGCTGATATTTTGGAATCTCTGTGTGGGCTCTTAGAATCAAAGAAAGGATCAGTAACCTTAGCCAGCAGAGGGTAAGTGCCCAATGTGATTATATGTTATTTTACTTTATTGTTGCTTCGCTAAATGTTATTTGCAAATTTTGAATTGTTATCTTAAAGACATTTAGATCATATGATGTTTTATTTCCAGGGGTCAGGATTCAATGGTGACACATAAGAACTTCAGAATATTTGGTTGCATGAATCCCGGTCAGGATTTTGGCAAGAAAGAGCTACCTTTAAGCCTCAGAAATCGTTTTACTGAGTTTTTTGTTAATGAGGCTTCAAGTCTCAATGATTTGAGGATAATGGTGAAACACTATCTTCAAAACATCGATGACCATATTATAGATGGTATAGTTAGCTTTTACATGAAAGTAAGGAACATATCTTCCCTGTGTGATGGAGTAGGAAAGAAGCCATTGTTTAGGTGAGTTTTTTTTATGATTTTATGATTTAATGGGTTATTCTGCGTTGAACTCATTAAGAATTATTACCATTGGTAATTTTTACGTGTAAATGGGATAGCCAAATGAGCCATTGAAAGAATGTCTGATATTGTATTTGATTTAAAAAAAATGTTATCCATAGCATGAGGACACTGTGCAGAGCCTTAAGGATTGCCAGAGAATTAACTTATGGAGCAATAAATAGATCTATTTATGAGGTTCGTTAATTGATAAATATTAATATTTAAATAATTATTTCAAAATATCATTGCTCGATCACTTTATACTGCAGGGATTCTCTGTTAGCTTTCTAACCCAGTTGAATAGCTTTTCATATTCGGTGATGGAAACTATTATTCGAGAGGAGATTTTACAGAATATGGTGATTGAAGATGCTCCGGATTTACAAGATGGTTTCGTCCTTTGTCAAGGTTGGTAATTCATTTAATCATAAAGTATGACTTTACGCATTATTTCTGTTTTGTTTAATAATCTAACTGTATTTTATAGGATACCAAATTGCCAAGGGTACTCTCCTACCTCAGATCGATCATAAATACATAATCACTCCATCGGTAGAAAATAACCTCAGGGATCTTGCCAGAGCCGTAGCTGCCAGGTAAGAAATTCTGGAAACTAAATACCAAATTAACCTTTATGATCAAGTCTATCTAACATAGGTTTTGAAATCGTGATGTCTTCAAAGTTCATTTTTGTTCACATCTGTTTTACTTGTTCCAGGAGACTGCCTGTATTGATTCAAGGCGAGACTTCAGTAGGAAAGACAAGTATGATTACCTACCTAGCCAGAGCAACAGGTAATATCTGCTACAGGATAAACAACCACGAGTATACTGATGTCCAGGAATACATGGGAACTTATACATCGGATAGCAACGGACAACTTGTTTTTAAAGAAGGTATGCACTTATGAATAACACTAAATTTACTATAAATTGCTTATTGTTACTAACATTATCCTGATATTTCTTTATTATTGTTGTAGGCGCTCTTGTTGAGGCTATGAGAAAAGGTTACTGGATCATTTTAGACGAGTTAAACCTGGCACCATCAGAGGTTTTGGAAGCTCTTAATAGGGTAAATATATTACGTCAACCATATTTCGAATTGAAGATAAAATGATTATTTTTAAATATAAATCAAAAATTTTCCCCAAACAGCTGCTTGATGACAACAGAGAGCTGTTTTTACCTGAGACACAAGAAGTAGTAAAGGCACATGAAAAGTTTCTTGTCTTTGCCACTCAAAATCCTCCTGGTCGTTACGGTGGAAGAAAGGCTAGTGGATCATTTGCGATCTTTACAGATGTTCTTATTTTACTATTATCTTACTCATTACACTAAACATTTAGGAGCTTTCAAAGGCTTTCCGAAACAGGTTCTTAGAAATGCATTTTCACACCATTCCACAAGACGAATTGGTAACCATTTTGGCAAAGAAAATTGGAATTAGCGAAACATTCAGCAAGGAAATGGTAGAAATCATGTGCGAACTCCAGGTACGATAATAAGAACAACAATTAAATAAGAATTTAAAAAACATGTTACTAAAATCATAATAATCTTAGTTTTATTTTACTGCTACATTAATGAAAATCATTGACATTAGAATTTATTTATTTCAGAATATTCGTGATAGTTCGAACATGTTTTCCAACAAAGACGGCTTAATCACAATGAGAGAGCTATTCCGTTGGGCGGAAAGATTTAAGAAAGCCAAGGAAACCGATCCGGAAAAAGATGATTATGAAATTCTAGCTGATCAAGGTATGTTGGTCTAAATAACCAAGATCTATAATTTTTCTAAATGCATGGCTAACAAGTTACCATACATGACATACATGATATCTAACAACTTCAACATTTCAGGTTACTTATTATTAGTTGGGAAAGTGAGAAAGGACTCCGACAAGGAAAGAATCAGACATGCCATCAGTGAACGTTTGAATAGGGAGATAAATGAGGAGAGGTTATTTGGAACGTCAGTCGGTGTCTGTCCGGCTGGATTTGAACACGTGGTCATGACAAAAACCATGAAGAGAATCGCCGTTCTCGTTAACGAAGCTCTTACACACAAAGAACCAGTACTCTTGGTTGGAGAGACGGGGTAAGCGAACTTTTATTTGACTGAGAGTTTGGATATATGATGTCAGATGCAAATATTACAATTTAAAAAAAAATGCAAGTTAATATAAATAATTCATTTTATGTCATCAGATGCGGCAAGACTACTGTGACCCAAATGTTTGCCAAACTTCAAAATTTTGATCTCCTGACCCTAAACTGTCATCTCCATACCGAAACCAGTGATTTCTTGGGAGGATTAAGACCCGTTAGAAATACGAAGGTCAGTTTGAAATTGCATTATAATCAATTTGCTTGTCTTTTATTTTATCAAATTTTACAACTTACTCAGGAAAATTGCAATCGCCTCTTTGAATGGTGCGATGGCCCACTTATAAAAGCCATGAAAAACGGAGCCATATTTCTGGTCGATGAAATCTCATTGGCCGAGGATTCAGTGCTGGAGAGATTGAATAGCGTCCTGGAACCTGAGCGAAAGCTGTTGTTGGTTGAATGCGGAGGTAATAACGAATCAGACGGCTCGTTACAGATTGATGCCCTTGACAACTTCCGAATTGTTGGCACGATGAATCCTGGGGGAGATTTTGGAAAGAAGGAGGTAAGTTAATAATTTACATTTTTTTGTTCAAACCAATCTCTTAATGTTATTTTTAAGAATGTCAATTATATAAGTCTGACAAATGTTTAATCGTCTATTTTCCAGCTTTCTCCCGCGTTGAGAAACCGATTTACGGAGATATGGTGTTCTCAGAGCACTGAAAAGGAAGATCTTGCAAAAATAATCGTCCATAACTTAAAGAATGGACTGTTGAAAGATGTCATTGCAGATCAAATGGTTAATTTTGTATTGTGGATGAAGGAACAACAACTTACGAGAAGGTGAGACATATTTTCTGATCATAAAAGCTGTCATTAACGAATCATAATTAAGGATATTAATTATTTATCATGACTGACTTAAAACATTGTAATTCTTATCAAGAGATAAAACTTATTGGGTTGCATTCAATTTATACAATATGATTTTATTTGTTTGAAATCAATTTTCAGAACCGTTGTAAGCATAAGAGATCTCCTGTCATGGGTCTTATTCATAAATGTTACCGCTGACAGCGACGACAAAGACGTTTTGACATCATTTTTGAGACCCGAAATGGCCTACATACACGGAGCATTGATGGTCTTTGTGGACGCCCTCCAACCCGGTGAGTTGAATACAAAAATATGCAAAGAATTACAAACTTACCAAATAATTTTCACATCATTTCACGTATCTACTGATCTGTTTACTTCTAATTCTTCTAGACCAAGTTAAAGCTAAGGATATGCTGCTTCAATATTTATGTGATCAAGTGCAATATAACAAGGATGAAATTGAGAGCATCTTCCGATCAAACTTTGTTGTGAATTCGGACAGCAAGTTCTTTCAAATGAACTCGTTTAAAATTCCGAGAGGTCCCATTGTGGACCATTGTGCTCACAAGTTCGCATTCGATGCCCCGACGACGTCGTCCAATGCTGTCAGGGTAATGAGGGCACTCCAGCTTCATCGACCAATCTTGTTAGAAGGTTCCCCAGGTGTCGGAAAAACAAGTCTTGTAATGGCTCTTGCAAAAGCATCCGGAAATTCGATTGTCCGAATCAACTTGTCAGATCAGACCGTAAGTTCCAAATAACCTTAAATTGATAGTAGGAGAAATAATAATTCATAATAGTAATACTAGTGATATCAAAACATCTAAAATGTTTTTATTTCAGGAAATATCTGATTTATTTGGAGCCGATCTTCCTAAAAATGGAGGTAAATGCGGAAAATTCAAATGGGTGGACGGCCCGTTATTGGCTGGACTGAAAGCAGGGCATTGGATTGTGTTGGATGAGGTGATTGGTCGATTTTTATCGCGTGTAATAAATGCTAAAAAAATGATTTGTTAGTACTAATTGTTTTTTACTTGAAACCCAGCTCAATTTGGCCACCCAATCCGTGCTAGAAGGTCTGAACGCCTGCCTGGATCATCGTGCCGAAGTCTTCATCCCTGAACTTTCTCAGACCTTCAAGATCGATCATAAAAGAACAAGGATATTTGCCTGTCAGAACCCCTTGTCTGAGGGTGGAGACAGAAAGGGCTTACCAAAGTCGTTCCTCAACAGGTTCAATCAAGTGAGTAACTTTTCAAAATTCTGCTCCTTAATTAAATTATTATGTTATTCTTAACTTTCGTCTTATTTATAGAATAGGTTAGACTTTAACGTTACCACTTTCCTTTAATAGGTGTACCTAGACCAGTTGACCTTTGACGATCTCTTCTTCATATTAAAAACCGTGAATCCAGAATTTTCAGAAGAAACTCTCACTCGCATGGTCACCTTTAATATGAAGGTAGGTGACATTAATCCTCGATCTTATTATGGCGTTAATGACAAACTGTAGCGTATGCCATATGCTAATCGTCAAACTGTTTAAATTTACAGATAAACCAGAATATGAACCAGTCGAACAAAATTGGAGCACTGGATTTCAACCTCCGTGACATGATGCGATGGTGCCAACTTTGCAAAATTGTAAGTGGAAGATATAAAATTATTTAATGCCTTAAATTAAATACTTATGCCGAGAGGGGTTATATAATTAAAGCATATTTTTTATAATGATGAATCTATTGACTTCAGAACAAGGACATCGAAAATCCCTGTCGTTATGTCGATGTGATCTATATGATGAGGCTGAGAACTATGAAGGACAGACAGGAAGCTGAAGTAATATTTAAAGAGGTAATAGCTTTATTTGGAAAGAAAATTAACTAATAGACATTATAAATAGGAATAAGCAGTGAGTAATCTAAAAAATACTCCTTCCATCAATTTTAGGTCTTCCAGGAGGATTATTCGGAATATATTCCTTCAAGTGCTCACCTTGTGACCGATTCGTTGGTGCAGGTTGGTCATTCCTTCTTGAGGAGGTGTCAAGATAACTACAGTTCAGCCACTACCGATAACAAACACCCCCTGAGGTTTCTTCAGAGCAACAACAGGACTTTTTCGTCACTGATTGAATGTGTTAACATGAATTGGATGGCTATAATGGTTGGTTGATTTTGACAACAGCTTTTACGGAAACAAACTGAACTTGTTTTTAATAATTATAATAATATTCCTTACTTGGTGGAAAATAATTATTAATTCAATTCAATGAATTAGGTCGGACCATCTGGTTGCGGAAAGACAAGCCTATTAAAAATGGTATCCCATCTATCTGGTAATTTGCTGCATACAATGCCAATGAACACAAGTATGGACACTGCTGAACTGTTGGGCAGTTTCGAACAGGTAAGCGACATTAAGTTTATATTTGTTATAATGTGCTATTAACAAGCGATTTAGAATTTTTATTGGGAAAACACTGAAATAGCGATTCTAGAAATTCCTTTCAACATCAGTGTAACATTAATATAGAAACATTGTTAATCATACAAATATTGCAATTTGTTGAACAATTATAAGCTTATTGTTTATTTAAATAAATCGCATGCAGGAGTCCTTCCGTAAGAAGATAGAGTCATTTACAGAACAATGGTCGATGGTTGTTGAAAACTTAAATCACGAATGCGGGCAACAACTTGTGGAGCTATGGGCAGAATTTGTCAACTCGCAAAAAGGTATTTTTCTGTTTAAAAATACTGTCGAAACGTTAATTTTTGTGCTAACATTATTTGTCTCAAGTTACTTAACAAAATCAAATGACCAATATTTTCAGCAATAACTCTTCAAAAGGAGGAAATTGGAACGTCTGAAATGGGAGTGGAAATCTTGGAAAGAATTAAGTGTGCCTTAATTCCCATCACCAAACAGATCAGTAAGTTAATGATTTAGCTATATAACATTGCAATAAAATTTCAATATTTGATTAATTTAAATAATTATAATGTGATTGCTTATTGTTATCTGTTCCAGGTGACGAAACTTTCTGTTCTGAACTGGAAGATGCTGTTTCTTCCATGCAGGACTCCTGTTCGAAACTCGAATGTGGAAGGTTTCAATGGGTGGAGAGTTTATTGCTCACCTGTATGAAGAAGGGATGGTGGATTGTACTGGATAACATCAATTTCTGCAGGTAAATTTATTGATGATTTTAGATTGATGTGGTTTTACTTACAATTTTATGATTGTCTTGATCAGTTTCTATTGACATTGTTAATGTTGATATTATTTCATGTGATGTGAATATATATATAGTTATACATTTGCTGCTAATTGTTCATTTGCCAGTGCCTCAGTGTTGGACCGACTTAACAGTGTGTTAGAACCAAATGGCGTTCTGACACTGGATGAACTTGGTGCCAGTGATGACGGAAAGATTCCGGAGATTACACCCCATCCCAACTTCAGGTAAATCCATTAGTAATACCCAGATAAAGTCTCTAATTAAATGTAATTTCATAATTACTCATTACTTCATTACTGCTTAGTAATGAAGCAATTAAAATAAATTCTTTATTTTAGTGAAAATCTTAATTTTCCAAATGATTTAGTATAATATTAAGTCGATTCATTAGAGTACATTGTGTCACTAATAACTAACTACCTTCATAGGATTTTCGTGACCATGGATCCAAAGAATGGAGAAATATCAAGAGCCATGCGAAATAGAGGAATTGAAATATGCATGACGCCGATCACGGTAAGCTTTATTTGATTAGTTATTAAAATATACATTTATTATTTAAACAATAGAATGGAATTGACCCATAAATATTTTCTCAACAGACGAATGGTTCATCGAGTCTTGAAGACTTGACCGGTCTTATTCATGACAGCGGCATTAATCCAACCTCAATTCAGAAAGTACAACATTTCCACAAGGAAGCTCAACAACAGGGTTTGACATCAGATGTCCGGAGCCTCATCAGAGCTTGCAGGTTGACAAAAATGGGAATGAGCTCTAAAATCAATAAGAATAGAGTGCAAAGCATGAAAAATGCCTTTTTGTTAACCTATGTCAATGGATGTTATGATAATAAGTCCAAGAAGGTATGTCGAGTTTTTCGTTATGTCATGAAAAGATGTCATAATGTGCTTTATGTGCTTCATAAATTATTAATAATTCTGAAATAATCACTTTACAAAACAGAAATTTAGCATTCTGATCAAATCATTGATTGAATCGGAGGAAAGTTCACATCCAATGAATTCCTTACCACTGCCAAATCTTGACGAATACCTTCAAAATGTAGACGTGGCCTCAGTTGGAAAGATGTCAGTCCAGCTGAAAAGAACTATGCACTCTATTGCGTTAGTATAATGTGTAGCATTATTTCATATGCTGACCTTTAAGCAAAAGTATTAAAGCAATAATAAATATTAAGTATTATTAATTCAATTAACACTTTCTTAATATTTTTCATGTTTCCAGCACCAAATCTCACATCAATGAGGATCTCAACATCGTTTCCATCGTAGCTGTTCAGTCAAGTTCAGTGAATGCCTTGAAACTTCTGCCCTCCAATTTAGGACATCATTTGAATGATGGAAGTTGTGAAGCGAATAAAAACTTGAGACAGATTGTCGAGAGGGTTATTAAAATCCTTTCCTCATTATCTGACCACAAGTTGATTGATCTATTTGTCGAAACTCTCGGCAATTCCCCTGATAAGCGTAAGCTATTCTGCAATTAATACTTTAAATTTAGTAATTTGAAAAGAATTTGATCTTGTTACAGACCAATTACCAATGAATATTTACCGAAACTCCGACTTAGTTCGCTTCAGTGGCCTATCAGAGATTGCCGTAAAGATACTTAGAAATATCTATAACCAGTTAGTTTTCATAAATTATTTTATATCACTGTCAGTATATTTCAAATTTTATTTTATTAATAACCAATTACAGGATTCCTTACATAATGAAATGCGAAATAATTGCTTCTGACCTTAAAGAAGCTATTACTGATGCTGATTCATTGGAAACAAATTCTGCTCAGCCAAATAGTTTGATACAATGGGCTAAACACCACTGCTCAGGATTGATCCAAAGCAATTCCATATCTCAGCTTGTTTTGTACATTAAGCTAGCAACTGATGATTTGAAGGAAGCCTTAACAGTATTTTTGGACTGGGACGATGAGTCCAATAACCAGGTTGGAAACTAAATCGTGTTTATTATCTGAAGTTGAAAAGCATTTTATTTCCTAGACAAATTTAATTGTGTGATTACTTGAAAGTATTGAATTTTTCATATTATTCTGCAGGTATCAGAAGGAATGAGCTGGTTATTAAAGTTAGTCAATTGTCTCAGCACTGAAATAAGCAGCAACAAGTTAAATGAAGCCTTGATGCATGCTTGGCTTTTTGCAACATGGGCCAACATGAGACTAGAAAAAATGTTCAAAAACAGGTTACATTGAAATTTTCCACTATTTTAGCCAAAATTCACAAATTGTAATACTTGATGCATAAATTTAATTACTTAATGCTTGTAATATCTACACTTAAAATTTTGTTGTCGTCAATGCTGCGTCTGTTTTCTCAAGGAACGTAACAAATCATCGCAATCAAAATTGCAATTATTGTTTTATAATATTTTATATATAATTTATATGTTTCAGCTTTTCTTCTCAACTTTCGAACGTGATAGAGGCTTTAAATAAGTCTCACATATGCAGTAAACAAATTGACAAGTTCCACATTGCAGCCATGAATTTATATGGATGGTCCAAAGGATGTAAAAATGAGTCAGAAGCCAATTTGTGTCAAAAAGCAAAAGCACTGTTGAACAGTTACTTTGTTGTTGAAGACCACACCTTAAATAACATCAACTTGGCTCATACCTCTAAGCTGCTCAGGTTTCTCAGTAATGAAAATGTTAACAGGATAAAGCAGCAACTGTTGAATTTCTTGGCCGATCCAAGTTCTGATGCAGGTTAGTTTCTCGAGCACCTTAATACTTGCACTGTTCTCACAATGACATGAAGTAAAAGCAAATCTAACTTACTTGACAGACTTTAACCAGCAAATGCTCGAAGATGAACGACTCCGAATTTACGGGGATGATTCCTTGTATTACAACTTTCCAACCTCCTTCCAGCTTATTCCAATCAGAAGTTACTTTTTGTCATGTCACTCGGGTGTTTTACTTCTCAGAATGCTAACACAATCATTACCAAATTATGATCACCTGAAACGCTTGGCAGAAATGACATCTAGGACTTTGGCTATCAATGATTTTTATAGTTTGGCAGAATGCAATTATTACAACCTTTTAGGAAATCCATCAAAATCATTCCTGGTGAGTGCTGCATGTTTAAAATTTCCTTACTTATTTCTCCAGTATATAATATCAAATAATGCATATAATAATGCTTCAACTGAAAATAACTTTGGCAAATGTGTGATTTATTTTGTTCCAGTTCCAGCTCATTTCAAACCACCTGGATTCTTTCAAATCAAATGTGGCTGCAATAGCTTTATCTAATCTCTTAGAAAACCTAGAATCTTATGGCATTAGTAAAAATCATGATTACCTAAAATCACAGGTGAGTGTTGTTTGCACAATGTTATGCACTTTTTTCACAACCACATGTTGAATATGAGTTTTGATACAACTTCCATTTTTCCTAGGAATCAAAGTCAAATTTATTAAGTGGATTTTCCAGTGCTGTGATTAGAATCATTGACAGCGACCTCAGGTTCAAATGCAAAAGCGACTGTAAAACTTCCATGACTAGCAATTGCAGCTGGCTTTTGTCATCCATTCAACTGAAACATGCTGCAAGAAAGCTTTACATTGCCAGAAGTCTTGAGGAACACTTGTGGTCCTATTTGGCCAACCAAGAACTCAATAATTGGGACAATCTGTGAGTAATTATTCGAATCAAGCTAAGCATATAATTAAACTAAAAAATATTAATTTTTCAGGAGTAATAATCTCATGATCTTGGAGCATTGCGTTGATATTGTGTCCACTTTGATGAATCGCCTTTTGCCGATGTTGGATGAAAATGGTTCTTTGTTCGAAATAGTCTTTTCAATGGCCAAGAGTTATCTTGGAAAAGCCAAGATTGAAGCACCTGGCCAGCATAGCTTTTGTTCAATGGGCATGTCTTTAGGTATGGCATGGCTCTGCCTGGGACAATTGCAATTTTTGATGTTATGCCCAAAAGAAGGATCATTTGATTCATTAGGAATAGCAACAATTGAATTGGATGGTTTGCAGAAAATGGTAAGCTATGGAAATATGATTTTTGCATCAAATAATCAATGTCAATGTTGGTCGACAGGTCAGAGATATCAAAAAGGAAATTATTATCAGGGAGACTCATGCAATTCTTCACGGAGGAGATGGGGGAGATGGCGACATTGAAAGACTAAAGTCGCACCTTGTGACTTTAGAAGAAAAGATAAAAGAACTTCCCCAATTGTACAGGCCTACACCATCCCAGGTACAAATTATTAATATATTCTCCACTTCATCATTTTGATCCACTTATGCCTATTGTCTATTACTTAATATATAACCATGTGTGAGTGATTGTAAATGTTCACATCCTTATTTCAGTATCCCGAGTTATGCAAAGAAATGTCTGAACTTTCAAATGAATTTTTCACTTCCGAAAAAATGATAAATGCTGCTCAAAATTTAATCCTTGCCTTTGAGTTGTGCCAAAACACTTCTCAACGATCAGACTTTGCCAGACTTTCGCCTTTACTGGATGGACTTCAAAACATGCTGGGTCATATATCTGAGTTCATGAAAACATTTGAAAGCAGATACTATTTATATCATGACTTAACGACAAACTTAATGTCTGCTCTCAAACAGGTAATGTGAAATATTGCCTGTGACACAATATTTATTAATTTGCTTCCTATTAACTTAATTTGTTTTCAAGTTTTATGAAATTTATGACTATTCAAGATGGGTTAGAAATTAATAATGAGATTTTTTCTTTGCAGTGTAAATTTGGAATTGACACCTTAGTTTCATCTGTGGAAACAGAGATGGATAGGATGGAATTATCCAGAGATATTGTGAGTTTTCTTTATATTAACAAGATTGCAAAATGAAAATGTAAAATATGAAGAAAAATTTTTTAATTATTAATATTAACTTATTAATTGTTAAACTTGAATGAATTCTGTGACATAAAATAGCATCTTTTTTCCATTCAGTCTGTTGATGTGGATCGACTGGCATCCTCATTGATGGCATTCCCCATGGCATCATCAAGCCAAATAAATGTGCTCGAAATGGTCGACCTCTTCCTATCTGAAGATTTTCATACCTTGTTGCAAAGAATAGAAAGTAAGAGTGGCGCTGATCTGATAAACAGGTAATATTATTTATTGCAAACCCTAATTAATAGATGAATAAACCAATAACTTATGGTCATTTGAATGGCAGGATACTCAAAGCATGTTCGATGCTTTTGCTGAACTCTTCCAAGATTTCTCCAAATCATCCAAATCTTTTCTGTCAACTGAATAGATTAGCCAACATTTATCACTCCAGGTGGATTGAAGAAGAAGAAGAAAAGGAGTCGAGGCGGGCAAATGATCAATGCAAAATGGATTTCTCAATTCTCAGTTTTGATAGAGTAACTATAATTTTCTTGTTCTGGTTCCGTGGCATTTATTACGAGTTAATTTCATCATAACATTGTACTAAATACACTGCAAATAAATTAATACAATTTAAATTATTTCTTCTTAGATATTTTCACAAAGTATGAAGCTGGATGGTCCATACAAATGGAAATCTATTCACTTCATTAGCGATGAAGACTTTGAGTTTTTTGTATTTGTCTACTTCCAAATTATGGGTAAAGAGAGATTGGACGACACTGAAAATGGTCAGTTTTGAATTTTGATTATATGGCTAGTAATTATGCATGAGACCAAAAGCATGCAAACATCTGAATTGAAACCAAACTTAAACATTGTTAAGTAATTTATTTTATAAGCTACATTATGCTACATTGCAAACAATTATATTATATATTTAAAATTACTACTCATGCTTATTGTATTTAAAAGGTAAATCCGAATTTGAGATAGATTGGTTTCCCTATTGCAATGTCATCCATCATCTGACATCGGATATATTCAAAGATATGACACATTTGCTAAGTCAGTAATTTTGAATGATTTTCTCTACCATTTTTTCGAAAATTCTATGTTCAAACTCAAAATAAAATTTATTACTATTTCCAGATCCAAAAATAGAAAGGATGTTAGTGGCCCATCATTTGCTGACTTTGTGTTTGATTCAGTCTTCCTTGGAAGGCAAGCAAACCTCGGAATTTAAGGAAGTATGTGGAATTAATTTTACTGTTAAATTTAACTTTTCCCAATATTACTCAACTATTTTACAATCTTATTAAACTTTCTAATCTATTCTGTCCTATTTCCAGAATGTCAACATTAATATCGTAGAATGCCAAAAAGTGCTTGAAGATGTCATGGCGGAGTTGCAACTCAAGCTCGTCCAAATTCCCGACAACCTTACACTGATTCAGGTATTAAACAAATCATTGCACAAGAATTTAACTGATTGTAATGTTATTATGAAATAATTATTTACAGTTGAAAAGTTATATCGAACGCTTGCTAACTTACCCGGTTACAAGTCCGGCAATGAAGTTTGCCTTTAGTTTGCACACGATCGTTCGTAACACGCAGACTCTTGGAAGCGAGTTGTTTCGTTCATTGAAACTGAATAAAGTGCTCGAACTTGTTAAAAAGTGGAGGGTTATTGAAATCAGGTTGGTAGTATTCATATTTATTTGTGGCTACAGTTAAAGTTCTTGATATTATTAAGTTAATTTAGATAAAACTAAACTACTCCTAAGTATCAATCTTATTATAACAATTAATTAAGTTATTACATTTTTTATAACTTTAATTATTTCGTAATTTACTAAATTATGATGTAATTCTAAACTAATTAATGCATCATTATTTTAGTGCCTGGAAATCATCCATGAATTCAGTGGAAATGAAACATCAAACTGTCCTTTGGAGGAGATTCTTCGGCATCCTTGGTCACATTAAGTACTACCTTGAGGTAATTTATGTTAGCCATATGGCTCTAATATATTCATTTATTTTACTAATAAATGTCCTAAATTATCTATATATTAAATGATATTTATTCACCTACTTATTTATTATGTCATATTTAATTATAACTTTCATTTGAAATCTGAAGGAGGTGCCAAGAATTGAAGAGATGCAAATCTTAGAAGCCATTAGAATGTCATCAAAGTTTGGTGATTTCAAACCTGAGCTAAAAATGCTTCTTTCTCTCCACCATTATATGAGACATTTGTCTGCAAATGTGTCGGAAAATAACGGGCACTGCAAAGAGGCTACTGGTTAGTTAATTTTTGGATTCATTGAAAAGCATTTAATTGGCTTCATTACAACAATCCCATTAAACCAACTTACTTTTGTTCACAGATAAATTAGCAACTATATTTCGCAACGCTTACGACATGAACAGCCAATATTTACCTTATATTGAGAATATGATGTCAGCTTCAAGGAATAAGATGGAGGTGAAATAATTTTACATTCACATATTTTTTTATGATTTCTAGTGTAGCTCATAACATTAATCACATGCAGTCAATAAATATGTAATAAATATATGCTGATTAGCTTTAACATTTGTCTTACAAGCCCTTATAAACATTTCAGGATACCGTTGATCAATTGAAAGACAGTGAATTTTCAAAAATTAATAAAGCCATGGATGATTCATGCAAGAGTTACAGCCAAGCACTTAATGACAATTGTCACAAATATTTTGGATTCATCAGAATAGCAGCCCTGACAAATGACGAATTGGTTGATGACCAGATGATAATGACGCAATCATCTTCCTCATGCCTGAACTCGAAAATATTCAAGGTAGGTTCAATGATTTATTTTTAATCGATGTAACAACTTGCAGTTGAATAACATGCAATATTCAACTTTCAGAAAATAATTCCAGAATTTAGTTGATTATAAACCAATTATAAATTTCAATTAATAGGTAGAGCCCAGGCATTGCAAGTCTGAAACCATGAAAAAAATAATCTCATACAGTTTGAATGTCATAGATCAAATTGATCTCAAAGATTCCATCATTAACCTTGAATTACTTAATGGTTAGTAAAACATAAGCACCTGATGCAAGCCATTAATCGTGCATCACGTCAAAGCTTTTAATTGGCTTTCCATGACCAATGACGAAGACCTCTTAAATCAGGCCAGCCCCTTTCATAAATACGTCATTGGTCATAATAATATTATTAATTTTACACTTTATATATTCATTATGGTTGTGATATTTTTGACTTATTATTAATATTAATACAGATGGATGTAGTTCATTAATTAATTAATATAATGTTATTGAAATGTTTAAAGTAGAAAAATAAAGCTAAATTGTGGTCTATTTCAGGAGAGCTTATTGAAATCTTAAAAAGTGCCGTGCAGAATGGTAATGAATCTGTTGCCGAGATGAATGAAAGGTTGTCCATACTATTCGAGGATTTAAAAGCATTAGGTAAGCCACAATGCTAGTTTTAGGTAACAGTAGCAATTAATTACAACCAGCATTTAGGCACAAAGAATATTGACGATGTTGTAAATTGACGTAAATTACTTGATCTGCTAAATGAAGTCATTAATAAATTTAATGTTCTAGGCGTGGATCATGTTAAAGCTTTTAAATGTCTTTCCACAACCAATGATGAAGACACGAAAGGCCTCTTATTAAGCTTATATCAGGGCAATCCCATTCCTAAATGCATTGTTGGTGAACATGAAGATGAGTAAGTGCTCGTTATTATTTTAATTTAATCAACGACAATTGCAATTTGAATCCTCAATGAGATCAACGATCAACAATTTCAGGTCCAATAATTTCCTAGCCACCCAGTTGAAGGAATGCTTTAAAAATGCTCAGATTTCATTGGCTGAGAGAACTCATTATTTGGAAAGTCACAAGGTATGTTACGATCTCATAAAATGTTTTACTTAGGTCGCTTTTAACCTATTTGCTTTGTTTTATTGGTTTATGCAAATTATGGAAATAATTGATTAATTATCCATTTGTAATTAAAATTGATTAATTACAGAATCAGTCGAATGAGGGTCAATATGAGATTCAAGAGGAGGATTACTCTTCTCTTGTGGACAACTTACGAAACCGCTTGGCCGACAACTTAACAAATGTTCAACAACTGAAGTATGTTTGAAATTTTAATTAAATTCTTAGAATTTAATAATTTCAATATTATGAATCAGAATTATGTATTTGCATATTTTATAATTGCGTTTTAAATTTGGTCAAGGATACATTTGATTGACATAAACAACATAAGCTCTGATGGGAGCATTCTACCAGCTCAAGATATGATAAAAACCTGGAAGGTATAAATGATGATTATAACCGTGTATTAGCACATTAAAAATTTATTCTACAATTTTAATTTTATATTTTATTGATTTCAATTAATATTTCATAAAAAGTAACCACTTAATTCTGATTTTGTTAAACCAATCCCAGGCAAAGGCAGAAGAATTACATTTACTACTGGTGGAGTATTTACATCAGCTGCATTATGTTGTGGATACCTTTGCCTTAACTTCTAGCATCAGAGATGACGAAAATGAAGATGACAACGCTTTCACATCGCTGATAGTTGAAAGCAACTCGGCCATAAACAAGGATGATTACGTTTCAGTCAAAGTTATTATCGAGGTACATCACAGATTCATTCACACCATTACATATGTCACTGTCAAAGCCAGACAGTTGGATATATTTACTTGCTGAATATTGGCTTATCTCGTCTGTTTTATTCCAGGAATGCTTCGAAGAATTAGAGTGCGGAAACATTCACAATTCTGATTGCAAGGAAGGAGTGGCAGTAGTAAAGTGAGTTGTTAAAACTGAGCAGTAATTTTTAAGAAATAGTGATGAACCAAATGAACTTAATATCACTCCAGTTTTGTGTTAATTTAATGTTTGACAATGTTCTCCGACAGATTATTTTGGGTTGAGTGCCTGTTTGAAAAGCTGAAGAAGGTCTTGAAAAGGCTTCGAATGATAGAAGATAAATTGTCACTCGTGAAAGAAGTTTCAAAACGTGTCAATAAGTCGACAATCAGTGCTCAACCATTGATTGAACTAATTGAAACTAATCTAGATGGGTTCAAAAAATTTAGGAAAGCATCTTTCAACGGACAGAGTAAGTTTCTCTTTTCACAAAGACTTCCGAGGATCTCCTACAACGACCATCATATTTCAGCTGAATTGATGGAGACAGACGATTCTAATCAGTTGAAAATGTTGAAAGCATCCTGCCAATCGCTGGCCAGTTTCTGCCTCAAAAGGGTGGAGCAGGTTCTTGCCATAGTTAACTCACGTGATGAAGATGAAGGTAGGGTTTACTTGGCTGACGCATTCATTAACAAGAGTTCAGTGATAACAATTCTATTTTATTTTTAACTTGAAGGGAGACAACTGATACCAAATCTAGGAAGCGGATTGCAGATGATCTTGAAAACTCTCGATGTCACTGAGGTAAGTGGAACATTGCACTTTATACTCGATTATTTATTTGCTTGATTCAATTTAGTTATTCTTAAACAAAGTCACTAAACTTATACTTATCTGATTTATTTAGGTTAACAATCACTTGTCACTAATAATTAGTACAATGTGTGATTTAGCAAGTCAAAGGAAATCCTCTAACTGCATGAGTTTGGCAATGCAAAGTTTAACAGAAATTACAGGAACACTCAAGCAATATTCTAGGCTCGTGGACTTCATTGCAATCCTTCAGGTAATTGAAACTTTAATTACTACAATAAATATTTTATTAATTGTTTATAACTTTGCTTAAGATCTACATCAAAACATAGTGATGAAAGCTAATTATTTTCTACCATTATTTATCAAGGTATCGGCTTTAAAAGAGATGTCCAAACTGGAGGCATTGTTGTTAATATGTTTGCAGATGTCTACAAAACAAGAAAAGGTTTGTAAAATAATTGATTGCTCTGTGTATATATGCAATCATAAATTCAGAAGTTGAGCTCATTTGTAGCTTAACCAGCAATCTTGACATTAGTCAATATTAAATTATTTAAAAACTAAAATTAAATTATTTCTAGCCTTAAATTTATAACAATATATATCAATCACTTATTCAATCATTGTTAAATCACAATTTTTTTCTATTCGGCATTCAGCATGGGTTTGACAGTTCAAGTATATTCGATGCAGGTGAGTAGTGTTTCATCACTGAGATAATAAGGATGAGATGAGTGAAGATAAGATAATTAAAAAGTGTTATTTTTCCTTTGAGCAGCTAATTGCCTGAAGAAAAGTGGTAAAAGCAACACTAGAAGTTCTCAAGCCAGAGTAGGCAACCAAAATGGCATTGCTGGAGCTAAGAAGAACAATTTATCTGATGCAAAGAAATGTAATATTGATAACAAGAGTAGCAGTACCAAAAATGCACCTAACAATTCTCTTGATAAAGATGGTTCTATTGATGTCAAAAGCAATTCTGACAAGTGTAATACTGCTGGCAATTCTAATGATGAAAGAAATAGTTCTGATGGCAGGAATGGCACTCTTTCTGATAAGGATTCACATGCAGAGGTGAACAATAAGGATGACGTTAAAGATTCTAGTTTTGTAAATATTTCACGAAAAAATCAATTCAAAAATGAACTCGACAAATATGATTATTTAATTGGAAAAGTACTTGACAATTATAATTCTGAAAATGCGATAAGTTTCAAAAAATCTCTCAACTCGAAGTCAAGGAGAAATGTTCCTGATGAGGACCCAGATGATTTGGATGTTAGTATTTCCACTAGTTTACTAGATAACTAAAATTATTGATAGCCATTTTGTATCTGATGCTATTTAAGAAAATTGTATATAATTGCTTAATAATAACAGAAGCACAATTAGTATCAATTTGATTTCACATCTGTTTTACATTTGTTTGTTTTAGAAAATTGTACGACCCCTGAATGGAGATTGGGACAAGTACACTAAAAGGACGACTTACATGACTCAGAAATTAAGTGAACAGTTGAGAACGATCCTTGATCCAAATCAAGCAAACAAAATGAAGTATGTCTGCCAAAATGGCGTGGCTTTTAACATTTTACTAAATCAAATTTGCATAAACTTATAATTTTGCAATGGGTTCACAAAGAACAGTTAGAGAGCTTCATCATCAGCAAATCATGATTACGGTTACATGACTTAACTATATTTTTCACTAACAGGGGTGGTTATAAAACTGGGAAGAGAATTGACATGAGGAAGGTAATCCAGTATATTGCCAGCGACTTCAGGAAAGACAGGATATGGCTGAGAAGGACCAAGCCTTGCCAGAGGAACTACCAAATAATTCTTGGCATTGACGACTCAGGTAGTATGGGAAATAACAAAGTGAAAGAGGTGAGTATCATGATGACAAAATGATATCATAACAAAATAACAACATATAAAATAATAAAAACGTATTAATATGATTATTATTACAACACAGCTTACCCTGCAATCACTAGCTATTGTCATGAATGCCCTGACCCAAGTTGGCATCAAGGATGTAGGAGTATGCAGGCATGTTTAAACTTCTATAAATTGTTATCCAATTATTTTCTAATAATCAGTTCTTTGCAAAAAATATTATATTATAATGGTTTATGAGTTACCATGAGTTTTCAGGTTATTACTTATATTGATTTATTTATTAATTTTTTTGATTTGTTTGTAACAGTTTTGGTCAGACAGTTAAAATTCTTCATCCATTGGGGAAGCCATTTTCTGCTCAATGTGGTAATGGGATTCTTAAAAATCTCACTTTCTCTCAGCCTATTGAGCAAGTTTCCAAGGTAAATATCAGATAACATTATTACAGATCTTACAATTAAGCACAACCTATTTTCGATATCGCATAGCCTCACATCGCTTTCTTTATTAATTATCAAGAATTGTCACATATCATTACCATTTATCCTGACTGAGCATGCCTGATCAATATGAGCATGAATTGCATTTGAACTATTCTACATCACATAGAATAAATATTATGATTAATTTAATGTTTGTTAATTGTTGGTTAAATAGTTGAATATTTAAGTTATTTTGTTCATTTGTTGCAGATGGTTGAAACGTCCATGAGCATGTTTGCCGAACGCGGCCAATCGGCTGGCACATCCAGTAGTTCGGTACCAAACAAACTCTTACTTATGGTTACAGATGGTGTGATACGGGACAAGATGCAACACCATGAGGCCATTGCTCGTGCTACCAACGAAGATATATTTGTTGCCACTGTGATCACCAGAGCTGATAACGTAAGTTGCTTTGGAAGTCAATTAGCTGCTCCAATTAGATGAACGGAGGCTGTCATTTATAATGTAAAAAGTTATTACAAAATCCCCTAGCTTTGTTACACGATATTATTTCGGACATTTCTCTTTTGCATGCTAGCTAAGTTCACTTTATGGTCGCCTTATGAGCTTCAACAACAAGCGTGAATGCTCACTGCAAGTCATTTAATGCAGGGTTATTAATCTACTTTGTATTTTCAAATTTCAGGCATCTAGAAAAGTCAGAGCAACTAATTCCAATGGAATGTTTCAATTCCCTTATCATTTGGTGATCAATGATGCCAACGAACTTCCTCAGGCAATGGCTGACTCACTAAGGCAGTGGTTCGAATATACATCCTAAAGCAAACTCCTTTTCCCAATTTGTATTCGTGTTGTTTTGTAAATAAAATGTTTGTTATCTAAGCTTTTTCAGTTTTTCTTTTAAGTTTTGTTCCTCGTGCTTCGACTCCAGATAGTTTTAATTGAATTACATTTAAATACACAAATGAAATAAGGGGGGGAAATTTTTATGAATGGAAGAATAAAATTTATTAATGTCTGGTTCACTGCAGAGGTGTCACGATAAGGACTGAAACAACTGGGCTTTTTAACTAAATATTCTGCTGTTCAATGTCATTTGTATGAACTTCGAACTTGGCCCTCAGTCTTACCGTTTGGGGAGCCAATCCCTCTGGAGTGAGGAATATGACACTTGCAAATCTTAGCTAAAAACTCGAAAATTTCGTTATCAATTACTGGCTTAAGCACCAGAATAGCATCACCGATAGTCCCCTCTAAAGCAAAGAGACCACGAGATAAAGCCATGTCGAGAGGATAGTACAAAAACAGGAAATAACACAATATGTAATAACATAATAGTTTTGGAATTATTTCAAACGTAATGTAATGCAAGCCAGTAACAATATAAAAATTGCTATATACATTTAAGTAATGTTAGAAAATCACAAAAGTTGATATCCACCCTTGTGGAAGTCTGCATCATCTATTCAGATACTCTCATGCAGCCTCTCATCTTCACTTCATCCTTACAGGCAGCAGGCTTTGGTCCCTGATAACACAAGTGATCAATGACCAAAAACCTTAGCTTTACTATCCAAGCAATTACAGTTAATTGACAATGGACATCATAGACCATATAATCATATCAACACTTCTAATATTCAATAACTATCAGAGTAGCTTAAACTTATGACTAAGGGCCACATAACATGAAGTGCATTGAAACAATTTCACGTTAAAATTAAATGGTGTAACATATAATTTGACTAAATTTTGAAAAAAAAACCAAATTGAGGTAGGCATTGGCAAGGGGAAAATAGCAGAGCCGACAACAAAGCAAGTTGCAGCAAGTTGACCTTATAAGTTCGGCATATCAGTCCCAACAAGTCCGTCGATGCTTCCTTTTGTATGGCTTCAGTGTGCACCTACAGAATATCATTACAGACCAGAGTTTTGTTATGTGTTATTGAAGATATGATTTTTAAACTCAAGAATACGATCAAAAATCAAAACAACTTTAGAAAAGCTACATTTATAGTTTTGGAACTGATTTGAGCAGTAATCACTTGTTTTAAATGACCTAATTAGGCATGCGAGAGTGTTTGAGTTATCAATTTATGGATTATTATTAAATAAGCTATGTTCCACTGATATTTCAAGTGAGCAACAAGGCAGAATAAATATTGAAACCAATAATTCATTTAAAAACATATCACATTACTGTGTCAATTTATGAGAGAACTCATATCAAATAGGTTTACCCCATTGAGGGTGATCCAAGGCACATATTTATGAGAGGGATCAAGACTGTCAGTCTTCATAGCCATTTGATGCTGGAGTTGGTTGCCTTCCTTGCTGTTTACACATTTCATGAGGTTGATGAAACTAAGACCATGCTCGTCTGCACACTAAAATATAAATTCAAGATGGCTTAATTCAGACAGAGTAACAATTTTGGCACCAATTTGAAATCTTTCTAAGCATAATGAGGCATGTCGTCAAAACAAACTGGCACTTTGGCCAAAATTGAAATATCGTGTGTGCTTCATATTGATTTGATCTATAATATTTTTCAGTTTTTATTCTAACATAAGAAAATGTTAACAATGTAACCTTCCTCCCGGAATCTTCTACAGATGATTCATGACTTGTCTCCATGCATGCTATGAATGGGAAGGTGATGTTCATAGGATAAATGTGTAAGGCACAGGTCTGAAAATATTAATAAGGAGTCAACTCACAATAAAATTCAAGTGACTAATAAAGGCATTTCACACTTGCATATTTTATTTTATTAAACAATAATACATGCACACAACATCAAGTAACAATTTATTTAAACAGATAGGACATGTTTCTTACATGCAGTATGATAGGAATTGCAGAAGATCTGAGGCACATTAAAGTTAAGTCAACTTTTTAACAATATCATTCCACATTAGAATGCTCAAAGACTTGGATGAAACTGATGATGAAAAGGAAAATATGAGGAGAAATTAACATGGAGTAGGTTTCCAAAGCACTCTTCTTCACCATGCTGACAAGTGAAGACCCATTTGCCATCAACAAAGTTCTCCTGATAACAAAAATGTCAATCGTTCCGATCATTCAGCTGTGACTCTACATTCAAATAAACTTATTACAATGATCTCACAAATAAAATGTTATTCCTATTATAAATGGTTATAATTTTTACATGTTTTTCTTTTCAATTCTTATATTTTATATCAATTAATTAAAATTTTATAGTATCAACCTCAACTCTAAATGACTAGAACTCACACATCATTAAGTACCTTGGCATTCCCATAAGGGACAAAGTCAACATAGAAGATGTCTGGAATGGCTTTATAGGTTCCCCAAAGTTGCTCTTTCATGAAATCCTTTAAATGAAATCATAGATTAAAGTGGTGTGATCCTCAAATACTGGAAGAAACATCAGAGTTCACAAATCCTCCTTCCTTAACCACAAAGTACTTAGAGGCTCAAGTGTGATTATGAGTATAAGTACTGAGGGTTCACATGAAATTTAAGTAGATGTATCAAAATATGATCTAATATCTACAATTTTGAACAAAAATTGTGCAAAAATATTTAATTAAATTAAAATTTGCCATTACATCACTCTGGCACTTTCTGCCTTAAAGTATGCACAGACTATCAAATAATCAGAGGCCTCAATAAAAACAGTGAACAATAATCTAGCCATATGAATACACACACTATTATTATTAATAATGTACAAAAGTGTGCCAGATACAAGTACCAGAAATCTAAACATGAGCACAAGTTTAATCAATTAATAAGCCAATTTGACATTGGATATTCATTGGACATTGCATAGCTTAGTTTGTAATTTACTGCATGAGCACATATTTTATCAGATATTAACTACTAAATTCTCTAGGCAAGATCATAAATTACATTATGTATACAATTTTGTATTATGATACAAAAGCATCACTTCCTAATGTTCATGAAGACAAGAACCAACCAACTTTGCAATCTGGACATAGAACTTCATAATAGAAACCAATGTCAACGGGTTTATCATGGCTCCAATAATGATGGTCTCTATCACTACGATTCCATACAAATTCCCGGCACTGGTCAATTACCTAATGAGGAGGAACAGAGTGATTATCTTCCCCAAAAATTAACATCCAAATTCGTTAGTTAGTGAAGCTGTTAATCAAATTTAACAATAAGTTATTTGTACAATTTTACGTCTAACTTTGCATTTTGAAGCGATATCTTTGGAACTGCACCAGAGACCAGGTAAGTAGTCGCAGGCAGTAGCCAGAGAAACGATCATCGGTAACAACAGCAACACAGAAAAAGTAACCAAATTATTTCTAGCCATGGTCAAGTTCTCAAAATAGTTGAAATGTGGGCTCTTATAGCGAAAGACCGTTACGAAAAATCATGTGTTATTACCTCACGTGATCTAAATAAAATTAGCATGATTATAATCGAATTTTGTTCTCACAACAAAATGTCATGCTCACAATCAAGTTTGGGAATTCTATATACTTGTACAAACACAAGTAAATCTATGCAGATACTTACTTTATATAAATTATTTAATTACTAATATTTGTCCGATTCACTCTGCTCTCATTTTTAAAGTGATTACAAAGTTGTGATTCTTAGAAAGGTTTAAAGAAATTAAACATCTATTGCAAGATTTATTCGAAATTTATGAGCATCAAGTGTACATGAGTCATATTTGCGAGTTAACCTCCAGCACTCGTACGTCCTGGGTCTTGACTTGAATCCCATGTCTCCTTCGCTTATCATTGTTACATTGCCACATAAAAATTTCCTGGGCATCGTTAAGTTTGAGGCACCGATCAGTTAAGGCTTTCGTTTTGGTGCGTTCCCGCTGGGGATTTCAATCTCATCGCTTGGAATTTATCCCAGATTGTTAAAGGTGAATTACAAGCAATCGATAACCACATTTGTGCCGAGAGAAACTAATAAAACTGCTCGATACAATTTTGTGACCACCCCTGTATTTCCGCGAATGAGCATATCGTAGCATCAACGCACGAGCTCCGTTTATTGAAGCCAACGAATAACAAAAAAATTACTTTTTAACGTGTAAAACACGATAACCGCCGACGGTCCACTTCAATCAAAAACCGCTGCCCTGTTTTCAAAGAGTCCGCCGCTAACAAAACCGTCAAAAATAAAGGCGATAAATATAATTCAAGCGGTTGAAACTTTCAACGGCGAAAGTAATTATACATTCAATTACTAGCAAATGCTAAAAATGAAAAGTAAATTAGGAAGGCAAGCGGAACAATTGACAGATTAATAATGGTCCTTCCCAGTCACTCCGTCTGGTTAACTCCACAATCCGCACTACAACCAAATCTGATGATGAAAACTTTTGGCTAATAGAGACTAATTCCTTTAATAACAACTACTGCATTTGGTAACACAAATTTGTCCCTTGCACATAATCCAAAATAACACTTTTTGGTGTTACGACATAATTACAATTCATAACACCCTATGATCTCCAAGAAGTGCAATGTGAAAATAATAAGAAAACAAAGACCTGAAAATAAATGAAATTAAACCAAACATGAGGGACTGGGCTCGCAGATATCTCTGCAACAGAAACACCAGACAACTAAATGCTTTCACTACAAGCAGAGGGAATGGAAGGAAACAAAAGCAAAAAAAAACAAAAGCTACAAAAACTAACTTTTAATTTCCATCGGTTCTGTCACAAAATGCTACTTCCAAAAATATCTGGTAAAAAAACTGTTTGTGAGTAAATAGCATAACTTGAAAATCAAAAAAACCATTAGTTGGACATCAAAGGAATTGCAAGAGAAACTCACTGAGGAAAGTGATGAGATGAAATAAACGCAATCGAGGTCGTTGTTAATAAAGATTCTCGATTCAACAGAATGCAAGAGATGTCCATTCGATAAGACATAAATTTAATCAGACATGTTTTAAATCATTCCAGCCATTTAATTTCAGTGAAGAAGGGAACAAAAAATAATCAATGCAAAATTTAGATCATAAAATTGGACATATATTGTGGCTTCAATTGTATTTTCATCATGACTATGATTATCCAAGAATTTACATCATGTAACAGAAAACAGCTGGTGGAGGAACCCTTGCATGGCATATTAAGTTAATCAAGCACAAGACTCAATCAAGTTTTCATGTCTCAAATTACATCATTATAAACTAAAACGATTAGCAAATTAACACAACAACATCACTATAAAATCAACAGCCTCATTTATAACCTCAGTCAACAATAAACCCAGTTAGCTGAAGGAGTAATCATTAGAAGGAAAAGTGAATAATAATAATAATAATTACCATCACCACCAGATTAGCAGGAAATTATTAATAATGTGCAGACATTTTGAATTGTTCCTGCAACCGAAGCAACAATAAAAAACACTTTGATTACTGAAAAATCAAATTTACAGAACAGGAGAACAAAGAGGGTCAACAATGGCACTGCAAACAAGGACCACGGCCTCAATGGCAACCGACAGTTGCTAGTAATAATCACAATAATAAAGTTTAAAAATTATAAGAATAATGACAACTTCAATAAGATAAATTACTAATTCTATTGCAATAATTAAATGGATAATTACACATCATAATCAAACATTATTCATTTTAAATCCACACAAAAAATGCTCAGTCTGCCACCAACCAAGAACAGTCAAAATCTATTAAGAGTAATACAGTCAATTTGCCAGCCACCAATTGGTGGTCATGATTGTCATCATCATTTCTTATCATCTGTTCTCTCAACATCTTCACCAGTAACTCTGGTGTCCGGGCTGCCATGAACTCTGAACCTGTAAAGGCAGGTGTACTCCTCGTTACCATGGTTACTGTAGACCCTTAGCTCCACATGTAGAAAGGAGAGGATCTGAAGCGCAGGCTGGAATTCAAAGGGAAGATGATGATGATGATGTTATAATAGAAATAACTAATTAAGAACTAGAGTTTCAATAAACTCACTGCAATGTGGAAAAATTGTATTGGTTCTCCCTGAGCATCATAGGTGAAGTTGCCAAGATTGGTACCTTCATGGTCATTGGCATCAGCCAAGCCCTAAAAAAAAAATCAATCAATCATTCAATCAATGACAGTAGTCTGTCACTGATGACGATGGTGATAAATGATCCTCACCCAGACAGCAAATTCCTTTGGAGCACTGTCAACCCTACCGAACGTGGTAATGTTGACATTGACATGTTCTAGGGACACCTCTTTGATGTGAACTTTCGTGGACAATTGGATCACCATGTAACCGACTGAACCAACAAAGGGCCAGCATTCTCCAGGCAGGGAACCAGACTGCAGAAGTCATTAGAAGATATTATTTGAGCATCCATACAATTATGCAGCCTTGGCAGCAGCTATTTTGCATGCACAGTAGTGATTAGGTTCAATAGACTTGATATTGTTATCATTATCATCACAACATCCAATTAACAGAAATATCTGCAATTGACAAAAATCACTTGTACCTTCTCAAAACAACTGCCACCACATAAAATGCATTCGCATAAAAAACACAGCTCATTGCTCACTCACCTGTATCACAGTTCTGGGTGAGTTGTTGGCATACCACAGGGGAATGCCAAAGACGCTGAGCTGGGCCATGCCCCTTTTGTATGTCTTAGAGCACCTGGTTCCCAACACTGAACCTCCTGCATTGCATAATAACAAATATAACAGCACAATAATTATGATAATTAAGGCAACTATTCATAATCATCATCATCGTCACCAACCTGCAGATTCGAGGGCATAATCTGTTTTTCCAGTCTTATCTGCATCATATTTGGAGAGGGCATCCTTGATGGCCAACCTCACCTCCTGGTTGTGATAGCAGCAGCAAAACAAAAAACAATTACAATAACACGTGATAACAATGTTAAGAGATGTGTTAACCTCATTAAAAATAATTAGTAACGATGCAAGTTTAAAAATGATCTAGTCATGCAGCATTGAAATGATACAACATTTGCATGCACCAAACATCAACCTTTACCATGATGGGACACTCACCTCAGGTGTGACCACAGGACCTGATGATCCACTGGTGGATGTGCTTGATCGAGCACGAATGACTTTCACCTCATCCTGCAACTCTTTTTTGGTGGCATCCAGGGTAGTACCGACCTCTCCCCTAAGTCTGTCCATGCCCTCTGCATGTGAATGTAAAAATGATCGATACAAATAAAATTTGGTGGCAACAATAACTATGGTTGATAGTGTTTAATAATGTCATCTTATGTCATGGAGATGTGTGATCACACAAGCATGTGAATGAAAACTGTGACAATAGAAGCAAATAATGACACATCTCAGAGAAATGTGGCATTTGTGTTATGATGACAACATTCTGGGTGAGTTGTTGGCATAACACTAGCTAAAGATATCACCAAACAACAATGATAATGATAATTATTTTCCAATAACCACTATTAATAAGACCACAGCATGTCAACTAAAAACATCATGCAGACCTTGAACTTCCACCTTGACCTTATGATCATATGCCAGCTGGAGCTCAGAGGTTACCTTCTCCACAGTTGATTCCATCCTCCTCTCCATCTCCTCCTGACTAACAAACTTCTCAGACAACCAGGCAAGCAAGGTGCTGCTCAGCTTCAAGTTATCTGGGTTGGAAAAGATCTGAGGGACAAAAGTAAAATTGCTTACTCAAACTTACAATGCACACAACACAATATGCAACCCTGATAATGTAAGTATGTATGCTGTGTTACAACATGCAAATGAACCTGCAATCTGAAATTAGATCAATGAGAGACTCCTAAATTATTTATATTTTTCATTATTTTATGAAAACTGGAATAAATCTAATTTATTGCCATATGTGCCCTAGTATTGAAGAAGCTTATTTGTTAGTCAACTATTAAGCCCTGCCCACCTCATGCAAATGAGTCTCAATGTTCCTCCTTATCTCTCCTTCTCCAACTCCATTTTTTGTTGCAGAGCTGATGACTTCCAGACGGCCTTCAATCTCTTGGTGTCTGACCTCGACCTGCTTTGACATCTCCTCCTTGAATTGGTCAAAGGAGTCCTGCAGATTGACTTTTAGTCTCTCAATCCTTGTAATTTCTTCTGCTGACCTTTCCACATCTGTTGTGGTCCTCTCCAGTCTTTCCTTGACTATGGACTCCTTCAGCTGCTCCACTTTCCTGCATACAAAGACAAAGTCGAGGAGATCGTTTCATCTACATCTATGGTGATATTAAAGTTAGATGCACTATAATTGAAAAATTTAGAATTATTTTGCCTAATGCTGAGTGACAATCATGACATCTGATTTATGATGTAATGGTTTGTTTTATCACTATTGCAATAACTTTCTGTGAGAAATTGATGAATAACTGGCGATCAAGTTAGTTATTCATTGAAATATTTTCATCACTGAGATGCATTAATTGTAATAAATTAACTCACTCATTAAATTCCAACTTGAACTTTTCAAAATCAGCCTTCATTGACTACAAAGCAAACATTGAACATTTAGATGAACAACCCAATGCGTCTGAACATTTCAACTCAAAACATGCATTTGTGTGATGCAAAACATAAAAAGTGATGCATTCTTAAACTTTCTATGACCTAAATAACTAAGGATTACAAAAACCTTGAAAATATTTACCTCAAGTGAAGAGAAGTCTCCATCCTGCCTTTTTTTGGCCTGAAAGTCATTTCAATTATGAAAAAAATATCAGAGCTAATAATGAATAAATTATTGTAATTGATCCTGATGGCCTTCACCTTGTCCTCATAGATCTGCCACTTCCTTGCAAGGCTTTCCTCCAAATTCTTCTTCAGCTCATTCAGTCTTTCATTAAACTCTCTTATCTGAATCCCTGATCCTGTTGAACATTCAGATTTGGAGGATGGTGGTGTAAAATGTGGCTCATTGGGAGGTGGTGCGGAAGGTTCCATAAGGGGCATTTGGGTGGGTGGTGAGGGAGGAACGTAATCCGAGGCTGTTGGTGGAGGGTCATTTGACTCCTTAGTATGCACCAGGTCTTCCCAGACTCGTTTGTAAGTTTCAAAGGCATACTACAGAAGATATTTGAACATTATTACATTATTATTGTTATTATTTTGTGCATTAGTGTGCAATGTAAAAAAAGGTACATGTTGTGTAGCTCAGCTGTTGAATTATGCTAGGTGTCATGAAACTTTAATGAGATTCTTCAGTGAGGTAAAAACATAATTGCTAACAAAATGCATAATTGCTAAACTTAAGTCAAAAACCTTTCCAACCTCTCAAGCAAGTCTTAAAATACAATAATTGGCATATCAGTTATGAAATAACAGCACAAAGTCACCAACCACTGAATATTCATGGAGTGTATCTATAGTTAATTGCCCATAGTCATTGATCTGGGAAGAGCTTGGATAATTCCCACAGGCATATAAATAGCCACTACCTGGTAACCAGACAAGTAATTCTAAACATTCACATCAACACTGATAATTTCAACGTCACCATCAGAATCATTTTCTGAGCATAAAATTGAAATGCAAAGAAGACACAATGCAAGTTAGTTATGTTTAACAATAAAAAATATAAATTGATTACTCAATGTATTTAAGACTTCATTTCCATAATGGGCAATTACACAGGGCAGTGTCCTTAAGAACATTCCCAACTGCATCTAAGAGATTCATATTTGTGATGCAAGCAAAAGCTAATTTCATATCATTCTATATATAAACACATATAATATAACATGACATAATATAATTGTTATTTTGCCTAATGTAATATAACATAATATAATGTGTCTATAATACCCAATAGGACTGCAGTCGCCAGGACGATCAGAGGCAGGCAACAGAAATGACAGTCTCTCACTTTCCTGGTCCTGTTATGGTTTAACATGTTATTACTCTAATAATAATAATAATAATAATAATAATAATAATAATAATAATAATAATAATAATAATAATAATTAACCTTATGCCAAATAGCAACATAATTAAAATTAAAGTTTACATTTAATAAAAGTTTCCGGTTATGCTTGTAAATGCCTTAAGTTTTATCACGATTACATCTTCTCAATATCACTAGATTCTCACCATAGCATTGTTGCTGCCCAACCTTGATAAGATAGACTTGCAACATTAATAATAATTATTAAACAATAAAATATATATATATATATATATATAATAATTAGCAATTATAATTACTGTAATAACAATCGTCAATAGTGTTGTTGCCGTACAACCTGGATAAGACAGACTTGTCCACAGCAGAAGATGATTTTGCAGCGGCTCCAAAGACGTACGTAAAGAGATTCCTGAACACGTAGATGATGCCACCTGATTTCGAAGGGTGCATGATGCAAGCATGAGCTCGTTATTATTATTAATGCAACATTAACTTTATTTTTATTAACTACTACCATTGGCTCAATTTGCAAATAACCTCTTTATCATCAGATCCACTTTCCTTCAAACATTTATCATGTTTATTTACTGGTAATTCAATACTATTAGATTGTCATCAATGATGTTGACACTAATATACACAAATATACATAAATAATTTATATAAATTATTATTAAGATTATTGTGCTTATTATTCTTTAATGTTATTACACTTTTGCATTTGCTTACAATGAGATAAGGTGTATCAAATGATCACAGCATGCAGATGCAACAGATGATTTTGAAGATGACAAACATGAAACAAATTAACAAAACTTGGGCAAATAATAATAAAAATAATTATTGGTTTGATTTATTTAAATCAAAATGAATTTTTAGAACAAAGCAGGAACTTCAAAAACTGAAATCCAGTTAAGTCTGACATAATTAAAATTATAAGCATATTTAGAAAGATCAAGTCTTTAATAATAACAATAGCAATAACTTGTAGGGTAAGTTATAAATAATAATTACTATTATTTTTAAACTCAATCAATTAGGTCAATTAGTTCATTAACCACATACCTATTGTGCCAATCAGTGAGTGCAGGAAATTTGTTGATTGAAAATATTCATGATTTGAGTGAGCTTCTAAAATTAGAACAAACAAGGAAAACCAATCTCCATTATTAGAACAGGGTAAAACATGAGCCATTAGACATATCGGAAACATTAGAGAATAAAATAAACATTCTAGAAATTCAACTTAGAAATGCAAACAAACCATGAAAACAATGTGATGATAATGATTAACAAACCATGAAAACAGCACATGGAATGATGATCGTCAAAACGACAAACAATCACAGGTGGGTATCGCATCAGACTTACTCTCACTGCGGTCACCGGGCGTTTGCTTGATCGGGGTATTAAGGCTCCTTGCCCTCTTTGTCAGAGGTTTCCCACCTCCAGTCCTTTTGAGCAGGAAGTTGAATGGATAGGTGATGATAGTCCACATCATAGTAAAGACATCGACTGGATTGGCAAGCATCACATCATTAACAACAACAACATTGATAACATTAATTGAATTGTATTATTACAACACTACAAATATTAGCAAAATAACATTCACAACAAATACAAAATCTAAGGACTTGTTGTCGTTGTGTAGTTAAGAAATAATCAATTAGTGGGTAAATTGATCTGATTTTGACCCCAAATTGCAGAAGTACTATAATCTCCGTTTTAACAATTCCAGCTCAAATGAACTCAAATCCAATATCCTAACTGGTCAAATTGCTTGAAAATATCTCATTAAATGAATGAGTTTGTGGATGAATGGAATGTGGATGAATATTAATTACTAAATAAAGTCGTTCATCTTTAAAACCCACCAAAGATGTTTCTTCTCTCCTTAAGTCCGGTTCGAGTGGACGAGACTCCGTCGGTACCTGACCAACAGCGATGAATAAATTATAATAACTTCACTAAGCAGAATAATTATTTATTCTCCTAAAAGCATTAGCATATTAATTTACTACTTTATATGTTGACAACAGCATCCAATTATCAATCTGAACTGAAGAACCATAACAATGCAGTTCCAATGTTGAAATTCCATTCATTCTTCAAATAAATAATCAAATCGAGAGGTTTCCAACCATAGATGTGAGATATTGTATTCCTAGCTGGGAACATTGGTGAATTGTCCTTGTCCTCCATCAGAACACCCTTGTTATTAGTGGTAATGGTTGTACCAGTGTTGGATACACTTGTCCAAGACCTAGTCTCACACACTAATGATTCTCTGTTTCCTGGAGACAGGGGGATGAGGTTATCAAGAACATCCCTGCTTCTTAGGTGGTACTTCACAGAGTGGGCTGATCACAATCAGGATTATTGCTCAAATAACCATAGTTTTATCAAAGCAATTTTGCATGATTATTATATGATTCATCAAAGTAATTAAAATGTATCTAAGGCTGATCAACTACATTTCTAGCCCTGTTGGATTCTAAATAAGCTCACTCGAAGCGTCCGTGCAATCCGACCGATTGAGACGGGAATGGGAGCTCTCGTCAGACCTGTCCCCCCTGAGACTCGGGCGAGACATGTTTGGGTGGGTGTATTGCTCGTCGTAGTTCCGGTTGTAGCTGGCACTGTCAAGGTCACTTAAACATCAATGTTTAGCATGTGATGGCAATAATAATTATTAAGATGGTGAAAATAAAGTGGATTAGTAACAGTTTAAGTAAGCTTCCATGTTCCAGAAATACTTTACATAAATCGACAATTCAAGCAGCAATTATTTCAAGCAAGAAATTACAATGTTTATAAAAATTGTAATTAATTAATTGATTAAGGCAAGGACATATACACCATCTTAGTGAGTGATATTGTTATGTTAAATATGCATATTAAGTTGTTTTAAATATCAACTTAATTATTAATATTAAGTAATAATTAATGCAATAATTGTTAGCTCAGGTGATGTAAAAAGTTCATCAGTAAAAATGACTTGGAGAAGACGTTACGTGGCACATTAGAGATAGCAGGCAGGATTGGAATTTATGAACTCTGGCCTATTGCTCGCAATGGAATGCAATGACCAAAGTGATCGAACAAATGAGAAAAGAAAAAAGAATGAATGATGCTGAGAGGAATTTGGACATAGACATGTTTGAAGCACCATTACAACGATGTTATGTAGGAGGTGCAGGTAGGCATAAGATGAACCAAATATTCATCGCTGATACCAGTGTAGTTCATTTTTATAATAATAATTTAGATAACCACATACAGTATTTCTATTAAAATAATGTTTAATTATTATTAAAATTAAACAAAATGGTAAATAATAATATAATAAATTCTTTAATTACAAAATAAGGCAAAATGATTATATATGCATTAATAACATTCAAATTCATCAACAATTTATCTTGTTTTTTTATTGTAAACAATGATGTTTTTTAATTTCTCCAGAGATTGAAAAACAACAATTAATTTAACCATGATGTAATCTCAATTGTTATATTATTAAATAACCTTCGTGCGTAGGTGTAATCTGTCTTCGGAGACCTGTTGAAATTGATATAAATGCATGTATTGATATTTTTAAACAATGCATTTAACATGACGTCACATAGCTTTCAATTTATTAGATCCCTTTTCTTAAAATCAGTACTAATGCCACTTTATTAGAAATTATTTTATTAACAATAATATATATTAGTTATCATTGCTAATGATCTTGCTAAGGCTATTAGCACCAAGGCAATATCACCCAGGCGTGGAAAACACAGGAACGTGAATAAAATCAATAGCCATCTTCCAAAACTGAAAATTTAAAACTGAAAACATAAGTAACATATAAGAAGAGTTTGCAAGCAAAACTAAAAGCAAATCAACAACAGAGGTTCTAAAATCTGTTTCTAAGGTTTGTAATCAACGTATATAGCCAAGTTTAATACATGTTTAAGAGCAAGAATATTTGAATCCATGATACTTGAAAATGACTAATGATAAACATTTCAGTTCAGTTCAAGTCATTTCATGATACTTCATACTTAGCTAGAAATAATTACCAAAATAATAATCAAATAGAAAAACCTATGTATAAGTTAGATAAAAAAAATAATACAATTTTAATGAAATAACATCTTTACTTTTCCCAATCATCTTGAATGAACATATGGTTTTGCTTGCAATGTCTTGTAAAGGATCTGTCCACGTTTCTTGAAAAACAATGATCGTTTAGATTGTCGAACGTTTAAAAATAAAAGGCAACCTCCTTTCCTCTACTTGTGTGCACAAAAAAATAACAATATTTTACATATAAATTACCTCAATAATCACAATAAAGTCATTGCTAAATAACCATATCTGAATCTTCGCAAACCAAGCCAACCAATTTACCAGTTGAGTAATGTACAATTTTGAAAAGTCAGTCATTGGAATACAGGAATATAAAAATCATTGACAAATGATTAATGTCACAATGATCTAAGAGGGTCAAACAGAAGTTGAGAGCATAGAAGTGAAGAGTTTGGTGGTTATTACCTACTAATATCACAATTTGAATATTGTTGATTTGTTTGATTTTTTTCTTTCTCACTTCCATGACTTTTTCAGTCAGTGCCAAGATTAATAATAATAATCTTAATTATTCCACATTGAGCTATATCCTATAATGCACAATATATTCTGTTGAAATCATGACCATCCAGAAAACATTACTTTGTTGCTTCTCAGATCATAACATCTTATTTGGAGGGCATTGATAGCATAAGTTACAAATTCAGTCCAATATCAGCAATGCTTGTTTAACTGATTTGTTTACTTAATAATTGCAAACAAAAACCCAAGAATATGAAAATAGCAAAATACGCACTCAAGCACTTGCCAGCATGCTAATGAAATCTAATATAACGGATAGAAAATGCTGTCAGCTCATATGCATTGAAAACCCATAAAAAAACATTTCTCACAATCCAGCTGAAACATAACAAAATGATATATGGTATCATAAAGTATCAAATTAGAGGACAAATATCATCACAAATGCTCCCTAATGGTTAATACCATGCATGTCTTTCAGCTTCGATAATGCTTAAATAATTTGCTTATCTGGCAAACAAAATTAATACAATTCAATACATGCAAGACTGGTTATGTAACAAGATACAGAAGTTTTTTAAACTTCAACGGAAAATTTGTTGCCAGTCTTAAAACGGAAATTCGAAAATTATTCGTTGTTTCAGATCACTCACCCCAATCCCATTGCGGGTTGACGAATTCTTTCATCTAAAATATCATTTTCGATACTTCGATCGCTTTTCATACTGTAAGATACAGTATATCCTCTTTCTGTCGCATGTTCCCTCGCTTTGCGAGAAAAATCCATTGTAAAACCTCGAATTTTCAAAAGTTTGTAAATTCCAAGAGATGTTGACAGAACAATAAATACCAGCAACGCCAACATGCAACAAATTAATTTTAACAATGTTAATTTTATTTACGATTACATAATACAATTTATTTAAATTTAATAAATTTAAAATGTTTAATGATTTAAAAGTGTGCTTTATAATTGCTTTCTTGAGATAATTATATCGTTGTCGTGTGTTTTAGCTCGAGAATAATGTATAATTAATTAATTAATAACATTTACCTTTTCACCGACTTTATAGAACTTCTATATTTAGTCTTTTCGAAAGCTTACAAAAAATGAATTTTTGCAGTTAAAATATTTAGCATAATATTTCATAATATTAAAGTAAGTGTGCGAATGTATTGCAGGCGATATCAAAATAAGTTATTAAAAAGCAATCAGGCAATTGCAGCTAAAATAGTTTCGGAGCTTCACTATTAGGTCCAGAAGTACATTTACCTACTCTTTAGCTCACCAGAAATTAGGCGTGAAATAGTTCGAATAATCTAAAGGACAAATGGCTAGCTGTGATCTAACCGGATATTAAGTGTTTTGTGTTTACTCGTCTAATATTTTTTTTTTATAGTTAAAATGGTGAAGTATCTGCAGTATCGTTCTTAATGAAGACCATATCTTTTTAATCCATCTATACTTTTTATTATTGTAGAGGTATATGTAGCTAACTCCACCTAACTTGAGCTCCACTAAGATTAAGAAAGCTTCTGATATCAATATTTTTTACACATTAAAATCTTCCATAAGGAAATTAACTAGCTTCTTTGCTTTCGTTAAGTATTATTTTATGTGTCCTTTAGTGTGAAATTAATTGTTTGCTGTTATTCCACCAGTACTATATTTTACTGCTGTAATGTTTATGTATACCCTGCCTGGACCAATTTTAAAATCCTGACCACGCCACTGATGAAGACTCAATAAAACGAATTATTCATTGATCTTAAAAAATACCTTCATCTCACATTTTACATATCTGAAACTTCCGAAGATGATATTTGCAAACTTAATGGTTTTCCAAAATTATTGAATTATTGAGATACTGGAAGCGTATTATCGTAATATACAGCAAAACAAAATAACATTGTTCGACCAGCCTACACGTCCCAACCAGTTGCTGTATGGATTATTTCATACCTGAATCTATCAACAACATAGCATTTCTTGCAATTCTTTGACCCTACTTTAAAAGAAATTTTATGTTGCAAATTTTAACATCTTGTCTTTCAGATATGTTATTTTACGTAACGTCTTTCGGAGTACGAGACATCTTGCTGCAGATACCCTATCCGGCTTTTAACTTTCTATGTCCTATAATTTCGAAAATGTTAATCAATAATGTATTGCTACAATAATTCATGGAACTAAATATTTGAAATGTAAACAAAAATAACAAGAATATAATTCTACATTTATATGCAGTAATAAATCAGTACATATAAATAAACTAAATAAAGGGACCGATCCATTACAATCAGTAAAATCTCACGTGTTATATAATTATCATTATTGTGACAAAACTAGAAATGATACTAAACTTATTTTTTAACATTCGACGAACAGATCACTTTACAATGTGTGATCACAGCAAACATTGTAAAGTTAGTGAAATAGTTTCAGACAGCGTCTTTGACAAAGTTACGCCAACTAAATAATTCAAGTATTATAGAATATCATGAATTGATTATAATTAGTTAAAAGGTAAACATGAACACATAATATAGAGATATATGGAGCAAAAGCATGCAAAACTAATAAATCATTCATATGAAAAAGTTTAAAGTCAAACAATTAATTAAACAATTAATTAAACAATTAATTGTACTTTGAAAAACGAAAAGGATTTTTTGCTAGTGAATGAAATACGCAGCAAGCGCTTAATGCTTTCTAGAGATAAGACTCAGCAACAAAACATGAGAAAGATGAAACGTTAGCTACTGTTGCAGAGCTAAAGCTTAGCATCAAAGATGTGAATGGCCATATATGGAAAAGCTGCAGGGTCTATATAAGCTTCATCACGATGCACTTAACCACCGCACACTCGCTCTCTTGCGTTTAGATTTATCCAGTAGTTTCAGTTGTAAGCCTACAAGACAAAATGTGTGACGACGATGTTACCGCTCTTGTTGTCGACAACGGATCTGGTCTTTGCAAGGCCGGTTTCGCAGGAGAC